>LBNU01019782.1:196182-213807 GCA_014162995.1 Artemisia annua
TATATAAATATGTTTGATGTTGGAAAGTTATGCACTTGTTCTTTGAGTTTTATACAAATCGATCTAGACATAAACATGGTGTAAGCATTTGTTGTTTGAGCTTGTGTGGTAGATTTGAACTTAAGAAACTCTAATAAGCACTAGAGAAAGCTATTGTTTATTCTCTTTAACCTTTCGACACATACTAAATATTATGAGCTTATTTGGAACATTTTAGACTTAAACAATTATAAGGAAAAATAAATCTAAGAAAAACATTAAGTTTGGCTCAAGATTGGAAAGATATTTATTTGATCTTTTAGTTTATTAGCTTATTTGGGTTACATATTAGCTTATTTTCTTAAACATTGGGCCTATATGATGTTCGGCTATAAATTTGTTTTATTTTTGTCTTTAAACCATGAACTAAAAATAAAATGACTACTCTAGTTAGCTTTTGCTTAAAATATATTAACTCAAAACAAGTGAAAATTTTCTTTTCACCTTTATATATATATATATATAGTTGCCAAAATGTATCACGCAACCTTTTACATCTCCTTATGAATTTCCGAAAGTGGCAAACACATGCAACGTACTACCACTTTGACAGCTTTGATTTTTCTTTTTATGCACCTATTCATTCATTAATATTTGTTTAGATATAATAGTCATAAGGTCAAACCTTGAAGGACCAATATTGTCAACTACCGAAACCATGAAGGGCTGTTTTGAAACTTAATTTAAAATACCGAATCCTTACCGTGCATGATGTACGGATTGTCATCTCCTCATGTCAGTATAGTCTCTTTTACTTCACTTTATTTTGTTTATTTATTTTTTTATTTTTATTTTTTTTTTGTTAATAATGCTTATCTAAGTCCCTTTTATTTTATTTATAAACGGGTTCTAAAACGTAACTTATAATCGAAACTAAAATATTTTCTCATTATTTAAAACTATAATTTTAATATAAAAATCAAACTAATAAAATATACAAGCCACCTTACATTTGAGCTTAATGCATAATATAGTTTGTTAGGACTTAATATAACTTTTTGAACTCATCTGAAGTTACTAAATGTGACAATTTGCAACATTTGATTTTTTTTGAGAAACAGCTAATATATACAAACGTGTCATACCCGATTTTCGTCAAAGATATACATCTAGCGTGTTTCCTATCAAAACCGACTAAAGGACGAAAAACGAAATATTTTCTATATGTATACTATTAACTAACGACGTTTTATATTTCCCGACAACGTTTATTAGTCACGATACTTAATTGTACATCGTCATTCGGATACTTTTGTAGCGAAGACTTATTCGACATGTATACTTTCATACTTATGTATATACTTATGCATTTTTCCAAGAGCCATACTTAAAAACACTTAGAAAACTATTTATACTTAAACGCTGCCACACAAGCAACAATAACACAAGCACTTAAAAACTTTTAAACTTACTAGGACTTCATACATCGAGACTTAAATTCGAACGGTGAACTTCTGCTTTTCTTGCTATAGTATTTTTTATAATTTTTGGTTAGCTAGCTAAACTGCTTATTGGTGCTTATCTTTGAGGCTGTTTTTTCGCCCAACAGCTGGTTGGTTTTTGAATTTTCATTTCTTCAATTTTCAACCAAATCTGATAAAATTATGGGAAAATGTACTCTTTTATATTTCTTACTTAGTGGTATTTTTATTTTAATTTTTAGATTTTTTTAGGGGCTGAATCACCCTTTTTCGTGCTGCAAAAGTCGTTGACAGCAAAATACTTAAAGGGTGTGTTTGGATTTGCATGCAATACTGTGTATTTGTGGTTTCCAGTGGATAAAATCTGTTTAGACTTCATTTGTAGGGGTAAACCAAAGTAGTCAAAGGTTAAAACCGGTAGGGTAAAGTGAAAAAAGTCAAAATTCCTTTTAGCTCATTTTTGCATCAGTAAGGTAGGATTTAGGTTGCATATTCATGCCATTAGGTGCATAAGTAATTTCTATAGCATAATTCAGTTCCATATTAGTTTAGAACATTATTTAAAATCATATTAGGATCAGTGTAAACTCACTTTAGTCAACTTAATGCTAAAACTCAAAAAGTCAAAAGTTCATAACTAAAAAAATGGGACAGTTTTCTAAATCAAATGTAGGCTTCAATATTGTTTAGAAATAAATAAAAATTGTTGTTTTGTGTTAATTGGATGCTCATCTTTCATTATCAAAAAGAATTTTGCATTTTGAAATCCAATTGGTCACTTGAAATTGATCCCCAAGTTGCCAGTTTTCACAAAAAGTGCCGTACTCCACCAATTTGACCCGTTTTTCATTAGGCCACAACTTGCTCATTTCTTGAGCTTAAGACTTGATTCTTAGTGTTTTGGAAAGCCTGCTAGTCTGGCTTGTTAGATCCATAAGTGTTTTGCACTCATTTGCTTGCTAGCTCACTCATTTTGGCCCTCCAAACTGCCCCTTAGCACCCCGTTTATGCTGATGCATCAGCATGTAAGCTGAGCTTGTTTGATTTCTGGTTTAAATCTTGATTCTTGTTGTTAATTGGTGAAATAATGATTGTTTGCATATGTTAGATATTATGTTTGCTTGTTTGTATCCTTGTTCTACCTTATGTGCTTATTGGGGTAGCTAAAAGCTTTAATAAAAGCTCATTTTAGCTTAAGTACTCCACTGTTGGAGTTTAAGCTTTGCAAAAGCTTCATTTGAGTTTTTCAGTAAAGCTCTTTCATAAAAGTTAGTCATTTTAGTTGTTAAAGTGTTTTTGCAAAAGAATAAAAAAATAAAAAAAATAAAATAAATAATTGTAAAAAAAATTTGGGTAACATGGGAATCGAACTCAGGACCTCTGGGCAACACAGCAACACAAACACACCACTCACCACCAAGCGCCCTAGGGTCTTTTTCATGTTAACTCTTGCAAATTTTATTTATATAGTAGTAGTGTTCAATTAAGCCTATTTTTCCTTATTTGCTTATTCCCTGCTTATTAATAAGCTCTTTGGTGTTTTCATATTTTTCCCACCTTTCTGTCAATACTAAGTATTTTTATAAAAACATTTCATAATTTTCAAAATTAGTTTAGTACTTTTAATAATTAAATCTAGTTTATTTTGTAATTAATTAATAATAATTAATTAAAAACTCAAAAAAATATTTTTCTTTTTCTTAAAATTTTCTTTTATTATTAGGATTGTAAAAAAGTAATTTTCATCACCGTAGGATTTTCATTGCTCACCTTTCACTTTTTATTTCGTACGTTTACGTAACTTCTAATTTAAACGTACGTTTTTAGTTTTATATGTTTTAGGTTAATTTGCTTGCACGTTGTTGTTGATATTGTTTGTTTAAGTTATTTTCATTACTATTTGCTTAGTGTAATAATCCAAATCATTATTTGTTCCTTTACCCAATCACTCATTCCCAGAACGTTTCCAAAACACAATTTCAATCTCGTTGGGACTTAACAACCCGTGAGTACACTGTGCTTTCAACGGATCATTAATTGATCACTCTCTCCCTCATTTGACTTAGTTGACCACACCTGGTTGACTGGTTAGTTTGGGAGGAGTCAAAATTTGGCGCCGCTGCCGGGGAGGTTGTTGCATGTTTTCCAAAACGTTTAAGTTTAGTGATTTTCAAAACCCTCCTTGTACAAATCACATCACTTGTAAATTTTTATAAAAATCATAATCATAATCAAAAAACAGTCATTAACACTTCCTCTTGGAGTGTTAACAACACCAAAAAAAAATCAAAAACAACAAAACAAATCGTGAAGTTAAATTACTTCGATTCTTTAAGATTACAACCTATACAGTTGGAATACGGAGGTTCTGACATTAAATTGCGAACCGAAGAGAGATCCATTCTTCTCTCCCGCCAACCTGCGAGTAGTCTTAAAGGAACGATTTCGGTTAACGAATCGATTCCAAAAATATTTCCCAAATTTTTTCACGCACACCCCAAAAAGCCAAAAATATTTGTTTTCTTCTATAATAAATATGTAAAATATTACCATCGCAAATCAAGGCAGAATACAACCCAACTGGGTGTATGACCATTAATAAGTTCCCAAACAAAAGATTAAAACTTGGCTTTGTATCCTTGTGATTTGGTGTACCTTTTTCAAAGAAGCCATTCATATTGTGATTATTGGTTTAAGTTCTCTGTCGTTTTGCATCGGTCTTGTTTTACTTGTGATTATTTTTACAAAATGTTTATCAAAAATTCCAAAAATATTCATCTTTACCCTCTCACCTTTTTGATTCTTTATCCCTTACCCTCTGTAACCATTTGATTCTTTCTATGTCTCATCCTCACCCTCTTGTTTGTCATTGGTGTGGTGGTCCTCATAATGGTAGAAATTGCACCAGTTGTAGCATTGTGAGATCGGGAAACGGGTTTGTCTACGACCAAAATCCCTATAATGAAACAACCAGTTTCTTTAACCAACCTCCACACCCCGGTATAAAAACATATTCGTGTGAATATTGTAGAGGCCCTCACTACAACTCTGATTGTCAAACTAGGAATCAGTTTGTCTATAAACAGGTTCCTTGTAACAATCATGAATTTGGTTTTAACCACAATCCACATGAATCACAGTCACATCAGTTTAGTTGGTGTGACTACTGTGGAGGTTCGCATTATGGCTTTGATTTTAAAACCAAGTACCTGCTCTATAACCAGACTCCTTATGACAATCATTACTCATCCGGTTTTGACCAACCTCCACAGCACCATATGGTTCAAACAAACCCTCAACCACTCCCTCAGAGCGAATTAACTAGAGCTGAATTGATTACTAAAACGATTATTGCTCAAAATCAATTCAACAAGAACATTCAAGATGGAATAAACTGTCTTAAGGATCTGATTCTTAGGAAACAAAATCCTCCTGTTAACTCATTTTATCTTGAGGATGAAAGTGATGAGGATGAACCATTCGAAGAAGAAAACTTTAAGGAACCTTCAGATATCTTAATAATGGGGGACAAGGAAGTCAAAGTCAATCCTCTTGAGGAAATAGACGACCTTGTTCCAATCCCAAAGATATCTGAGAAACCTCTTGATTCAACTTCAGTTGAAATTCCATTCATGGAAATACAGGGAGAAAAGGATATGACTGAATCACTAGCAGTAGAAATAATGGAACTTGTAGAATCCATGACTGCTAGTCCTTCTCAACTCCCTCAGTCTGTTATCACACTCGAGGTTCCCACTAACTCTCTAAACATGGGGGACGAGCATCTTGACATTGTTTCTAAAAAGGAATCGGACGAATTCATAAAGTCTTGTGTTGAGAACCTTGTCCCAATCCCAAGTGAGTCACAGGGAATTCTTGACCAAATGTGTGACCTGCCTTCCCCTCCTGAAAATCCAAAAGATCATTTTGAGACTTTCTCCGATTTTAATGATGATTGTACATCTTATGGAGAAGTTGAGTATGTGGAGGCATCATTGCCTCATTCTGATGTTGACCCTCTTCTTGAGGAATTCACAAATGAACCTACTCATACCAATACACTTCCATCAGGAAGTAATAATGATCTATCTGACTTCGAAGCCGATATGGGAGAAATTGAAAATCTTTTAAATTCTAATCCTAACATCGAGCTTAGTACTTCACATGCTGATGAAAATTCTTTATCTTCTAGAGACGTCAGTCATGTGAAAGGATTACCTTCTGAGCTAGTCAGCTTAGAAGAGGAGAATGATGAGACTGACACTGAAATCAAAGATGAAGCACTTCGTGCAACATTATTGAATGTCAGTTTCCTCATTTCTAAAATCGAGGCTTTCAATGAGAACCCCATTTCATCTCCTTTCCGATGATTCTATACCGGAATTTGAAGCCTTTCATTTTGATCATGTGGGAGAGAAGATTAGTGGCAGAACCACTTCTCATTCTCATAATTCTCTCCTCGAATATGAATCATTTACCTTCGAAGAGTTCTCCTGTGAACTCACTCATATCAATTCCGAATATGATTCATTCACCTGGTTGACTGGTTAGTTTGGGAGGAGTCAGGGTGTCAGGGAAGGTATTTGTTTTAAGTCAATAAATGTATCTCTCCCCCTCAAAAGTTGCTACCAGCAGTAGCAGTTTTTGAAGATTTAACATTTATTTTCTTGACATTGAAGAATGTTATCAGCAGTCATACATGGATCTGGATCTTAAGAATGAACCTGGCTCTGTTACCACTTGTTGGTCCATGTAAATTGAGCAAATCTTGATGAAAATAAAGAACTAATTCATTAATAATGATGAATAAAAGTTACAAGATTACTCAATATACACATGACTACATGATAACATCTTCAGCTTCTTTGTAAATCTTTGAGATGAGTCAAAGATTTAAATGAGATAGTCGCGGAAAACTATACCGTATGGGTGACAAATAAACTCTCATTGATCCAAGCTATGCTTGAGATTCAATGAGAGGATGATCCTATCAACTAATACATTTTGTATCTTTATGTTTATTTAGGATACATGCCATCTCTATTACAAAGAAACACATATATAGGTACATAAACAAGGACATCAGATGGTGGTTGGTGTGAGTTGTCATCCACTATAAGTGGTCCCTCTTCATCTTCCTCTTTTGGAAATGCTCCAACCATGCTTTAGTAGTGATGTTAACATATTCTCACTTCCTTGTTCTTTGTTTGACTTCCCGCTTGGAAGTTCCCACCTATATTTTTTGGTCTATTTGTGGAGATAGCGTCTTCAGTGTCACTGAGACATTTGTCAAATCTCAATGACACTGGAAATGTTTGTAGCTCATATACTTTACTCGCTGACGCCGCATCAGTAAGTAAAAGAGTTTTATAAAAACTCACTAATTTCTTTATCAGTGAGCAGTGTTGCAAAAATCGGCCGAATCGGCCGATTAATCGGCGATTAATCGCTAATCGGTCATGGACCTTGGAGAGATTTACAAGTTAATCGGCCAATTAATCGGCTGAGTCAAGAAAATCAGCCGATTAATCGGTTAAAAATCGCTAATCGGCCATGGACTACCTCAGTACCGATTCACGATTTTTGCAACATTGTCAGTGAGTAAGATAGGTTATTTTATTTTCAAAGCCTTGTTGAGGGAAATTGGATCAAATTCAGTGACCCAACAGGTTATAGTTATTTTCTCATTCTTCTCATTTTAAGTTTTCTTCTCACTGAATACTTACCCAAGTATCTATATCTAAATCTAAACTATCTATAAAGTTAAAATGGCCAAATTTAAAAAATGGAAAAACTTAAAATCTATCTTAAGAAACTACTGAAACTTTGAAAGTGAAAACGTTTTCAAGTGAAATGTTGAGTTTTCAACAATGGTCAAATGATAGAGAAAGTGAAATTTAATTAATCTATACTACCTATAATAGATCTATACTACCTATAATAGAAGAATGGTCAAAAATGAAATGTTAAGTTTTCAAGTGAAATGTTAAGTTTTCAACAATGGTCAAATGAGAGAGAAAGTGAAATGTAATTAATACTCTTATTAAAACACCCTAATACTTAAAAGTACAATTATTTATTCATATTGTACAACCAAATTAAAGCATATCTACCAAATTAAATACAACTAATTCAAACAAAAATCGGGTTGACCCGGGACGCTTCAAACCCGGCGGGTTGACCTAGTTTAATTTGACCCGTTTTCGGCCCAACCTAGCAAGTTGACCCGGTTTAAATTGACCCATTTTTCGACCGAAACGGTTCAACCGGTTAAACCAACCGGGTCGAACTGGGTTTCAAAACATTATCCATTACTTAAAAAAGTACAATGATTTATTCACATTGTACAACCAATTAAAAACATATCTACCAAATTAAAGACAACCAATTAAAACACAAACCGGGTTGACCCGAGACGCTTCAAACCTGTTTTTCGACCGGAACGGTTCAACCAGTTGAACCACTCGGGTCGAACCGGGTTTCAAAACATTATGTTTAATTCCCAAATCTTCAAACTTTTATTATTTTTCGTTTATAACCTATAAACTCTTTTTTATCAATAAACTATCTGTCGCTATAAAATCCCGTTGTTATGCACGAGTACTCGTCTAGTCTTAGGAAATGATAATCAACGATAATGTGAACGATTGAAACTCTTGAAACATATTGTGAATTATTGAAAATAATGAAATACGACTGGATAGAGACTGGATATCTATCGTAGGAAATGATACACGGTTGGACATTAAAATGCAAGGGTTAGAAAATGGCTGGAAAATTCAACTTGTACAAGGCGGGAAAATTCAATTTTCACGTGAAGTTGAAATTTATGAAAGTATATATGACAAGGGTTTTTTCCATTGCATATATAAACAACTCTAATGTGTTAATTCATTTAATAAATCAAGTCGTGGAGGTTAGAAAGGAAGAAATGAAAATGAAAAAGAAAAATCAAAAGAATGTTGATGATGATCTTGAGGTTAGAAATCATTTTTTTTTTGTTTTCTTATTTTGCAATATACGTACTGATATACATGAACTATTGAAACTTTCATGCACTTGGTTGTTCTTTCTGGGATATGTACTTTTGGTTGTTCTTTTGTTTACTTTTTACCACCTGTTCTTTTACATGTAGTAGTTAATTAACAATTATGAGGATTTAGATAAGAGTAAAAAACCAACTTTGAGAGTTGGAAACACTGTTTATTGATATATGAAAAAAGCAGTTAGGACTTATGAGTTGCCAAACTCTCAAATAACCAACCTCCCTCCCAAAGGTTCGACTTTACTCAGTAACTTCGTTTCACGTATTCATATATAGCCTTTTACATTTAAATTTGTACATTGTTTTCGACTATATATATTTATAACAAAAAACTTAAGTTATTATTATGTCAATTTAACTTATTGATATATATTACATGTTTATTTTAATATATTCGAGTGTGATATTGTGAAGAGTACGTAAAGAAAAGGTGCATGAAAAAAAGCATACGTCTTGAATTCTTTTTTCTTTTATTCTCATACATGTGTTTTGGTTACGAAATAAAATATGAATTAATTTTTTTTCCTAATTGTCTATACTTAATAATGAATTCAAAAAACGTTTTGGCAATGATTTATACATGCAGGTGCTTTGGTAATGATTTATACATATCATGCAAATTTAAGTTAGGCAATGATTTAATGAAAATGCATGTGAAGATATCACTCTTAGTTAGGCAATGATTTATACGTCTAGGGTATGACGAGAGTCCAGCTTACATGTTCTCTTTACAATTTGACATATCAACAACTACCGTAAATGTGTGAGGTCTGACTATCACTCTAAAATGNGAAGCACCCATTGCATGTATGCTTCCACTAGACCCGATTTTGGGGGTGTTACAGTTTCAAACGGTCTACAGTCGTGGGGTGATCTCCAGCGACTCACCCAATCGTTAATCTACTTTGGTAGATCTTGTAAGCTCTCTTGAGGGCATCCGATTTGGGAACGGCCTTGGTAAGGGTTAGAGAGAGTTTTTACACTATGCTGTTAATAATCTTTAATTCCGAACCTGTAAGTACCGGATGTTTTATTGCTAATTGTTTTATGCAGGAACAACCACCATCCTAACATCAATTTTCACATGCTCATATATACATCTCAAAGTCAAAGAAAAGTTCCCATCAAAGATCAACGCAAAGAAAAGTTCAAAGAAAGATTCTACGTTATGTGAAAGAATCTGCAAAGTAAAGTGACAAAGATCAGTGAAAGAACGGTAACAGCAAATGTATGAATGTATCTCAAAGACTAAAGACGTATGAGCATGTTGGAAAGGCGCCTAACCTCCAAGACAAAAAGTTACGAAAGGCAGATGACTCCACCACAACAACAAAGAACAAAGAACGAAGAAAAGTCATTTATCAAAGATCACAAAAGCATGAAGGAACAATGATTAAAGACTATTCTACAATGACACACAAAGTTCAAGACAACAAAGACAGAAGACCTAGTCACGTGGAGCATCATTCGAATGACCACCCCTTAGGGGGAGATTGTTAGCATTAAAGAATTGTATAAAGAAGTGATGGTCATTCTAATTCTAAGAACTTTGTAATGTGTCATAAACGTATGATAGATTAGTCAATTGGGCTTGTGGACTTAGTAAGCTAATATGTTAGAAGTTATATTGTATAAGCCTTTTATGTAACAACAGTCCAGCAAGTCCAAGTCCATTAGAAAGCCCATGAGGCCTTTCTCTCTTATGTATAAAAGGCACCTTACCTCTTATTTGTAAGGTGTGCTTGTGTGTCTAAGTGTGTGTTTTATATATGAAATCCTCTCTACTTTATCTCTCTAGTTTCTCTCTCTAAAATACCTACATACTCCAAGTCACCATATCTCATCCATAAAAGTGTGATAAAGTTGATAGATTTATGTTCTTACACTCCCTCCCAAAGGGTCGACTTTACCCAGTAACTTTATTTCAAGTATTCATCTATAGCCTTTACATTTAAATTTATACATTGTTTTCGACTATATAT
The DNA here is from genome assembly GCA_014162995.1 of Artemisia annua. Classification (NCBI taxonomy): domain Eukaryota; kingdom Viridiplantae; phylum Streptophyta; class Magnoliopsida; order Asterales; family Asteraceae; genus Artemisia; species Artemisia annua. Next base: position 206,670 of record LBNU01019782.1, read on the forward strand.
ATTTATAACAAAAAATTAAGTTATTATTATCTCAATTTAACTTATTGATATATATTACATGTTTATTTTAATATTCGAGTGTGATATTGTGAAGAGTACGTAAAGAAAAGGTGCATGAAGAAAAGAATACGTCTTGAATTCTTTTTTCTTTTATTCTCGTACATGTGCTTTGGTTACGAAATAAAATATGAATTAAATTTTTCCTAATTGTCTATACTTAATAATGAATTCAAAAAACGTTTTGGCAATGATTTTATACATGCATGTGCTTTGGCAATGATTTATACATATCATGCAAATTAAAGTTAGGCAATGATTTACCGTAATAAAAATGCATGTAAAGATATCACTTTAAGTTAGGCAATGATTTATACGTCTAGGTGATTTATATGTCTAGGGTAAGACGAGAGTCCAGCTTACATGTTCTCTTTTCAATTTTACATATTAACAACTACCGTAAATGATGTAAAGGGTGCAATCTCACTAATTTGGAATTATATGCATCCTTGTACAAGACCTACTAAAGAAGTTCATGTAATTTTCGATTTGTGATTTGTATAAGCTTAATCCCAAGTCCTATGAATGAATTCATGTGTTTTTGTTAATGTTATTATGCTCTTCTATATGAAACAAGACAATTATTTTCATTCCGACGTTCTATTTTGAACGTTACACGAAACACTTACCACAATATTGTATATCGTTAATTGTCAGTCGTTTCCGTTGTTATGCACGGGTACTCGCCTAGTTTCTTATAAAGAGTGAATGCCAAATCTTAAATCTTGAAAAATTAAATTAATGTAGTTTGCTTAAATTGCTCTTAAGTATCCCTTAATACACTTTAAGTTTGATCAATTCTAAACTTGACAACTTTTAAAAAACGCACATTATATTATTTTTAAAAAAATACATGCTTTGTATTTCAAAAACCACACACATTGCATCAAAGTCAAACCAAAATCAGGATTTCGCAAGTATAATTATTTGCTGCTATACACCGTTGCTTTGCGCGGGTATACGTCTAGTATTAACAATAAATATTCGGTTAAAATGTTAAATACTTTTTAAAAATGCTATGGTCAAAAAAATAAATAAATAAATAAACCTCCAAAGTTGTCATGCAATATATTTCCCATATTATAGCAACTTTTTAATTTACATATTAAGCGTTTGATTCTGGGCCATACCACCTGCTAAATTTCATTAGTATTGTATTATTTTATTTTGTTACGTGTGGGTGACGAGGTTACAAAAATCCATTAACTCTTGGTGATTTAAATCCATTTAAAGTAAAATAATGTGGCCAGTTGCCCAGTTTGTTTGAATGAGACAGCCTTTTCATGTTTATATATGAGCCGAGAGCCAAAAGCATAAACATCACATTATCATCGTTTCTAATTTGCTAGAAAATGCGACATTGTCTTTAACTAGTATAATGGATATAATTCATAAGATTTTAAACATTACTCTTCCTTTTTTATCAATCATTTTATTAATCATCATCTTACCGATCCTTTCATTATACCGCATCATAAGGTTTTGTGTTAGGTCCGTTTTTCCTGAAAATCTTGCGGGAAAAGTAATTATTATTACTGGAGCTTCTTCTGGTATTGGCGAGGTAAATTCTACGTTAAATTTGTGAATTTAAGAATTGTAAGGTTTGAATCAGTTTTCACTATGCCTGTTGATCACATATTGTCGAATATAATTGTTTTTTGAAGGGTCAAAAGATTTATATTCGAGAATATTGATTAGCTAACATCAAAGTATTCTTGAATTCACAACTACATAATAGAGGAGAATTTACGAAACATGTTGTTTATTATTTATTTGCATTATGGCTGAAGCATTTGGCGTATGAGTATGCAAAACATGGAGCGTGTCTAGCGTTGGTTGATATAAGAAAGGAACTTCTTGTGGCGGTGGCAGAGAAAGCTGAGGAGCTGGGATCGCCCAAAGCGATTGTGATCAAGGCAGATGTTTCGAGCCTTGAGGATTGCAAGAAAAGTGTTGATGAAACCATTAAACAGTTCGGTGAATGTAAGTTGGTCGTAGAACATTATACTTTAAGTTTCGGTTTTACCACACTTATTAGAGGTGGGTAATTTCGGTTGTGTTTAAGACGGGTAGAATTGAGCTAGAGTGGTCAATATGTAATTTTTTTATTTTATTTTATTTTTTTTTAAAGGACATGAGAAAAGGAAACAACACTTTTGATGCAAAAAGAAAATTTTGACATGCAAAGTTGGCCTTATAAACTAATGTTTTTGATTTTACGTGCTCGTAATTTTCGATAGTGGATTGCCTTATAAACAATGCTGGCATCGGGATAGTTGGCGTCTTCGAAGAGCAAAAATGCATCAAGGACAAATTTTCAACTATGGTATGGATATTTACCATAGCTTTTCGTATCGGTAGATAGACTCAAATTAAAAGAACATGTACTAAACTTACATGCTACACTCTTCTGTAGGACGTGAATTTTTGGGGATCTGTTAATGTTACACATTTTGCACTCCCACATCTTAGGAAGAGCAAAGGTAGAATAGTCGTGATCGGTTCTTGTAGTGGATGGTGCGGTACACCAAAAGTAAGCGTCTATAATGTAAGTTAAAAGAGCAACATTTCTTTTCGTAGCTTATATTTCTATACATACATATATTTTACATTGTTTTAACGAGTGACTCTCTAGGCAAGTAAAGCAGCACAACAAAGCTTCTTTGAAACACTAAGAATCGAAGTTGCTCCTGATATAGGAATAACAATGGTAACGCCAGGGATTATTAACACGCCGTTAGCTAACAAGGATTGCTTCCTATATCAGGTAAACGAGCATAGAAACTAAATTGTTTTATGTCCACTTTCAAAATTAAGCAGTCGATCATAATCTGACCCACGATACAAACTAAATTGCATATGTGTTGATAGACAAGTTTAGATAAGGTTCCTTCACAATCTGCGGAGGGGTGCGCCAAGGCAATTGTGAATAGCGCTAGACGTGGAGATGAATACTTGACCGAGCCCCAATGGATGCGTGCACTGTTTCTATGGGTGATGTTGTTACCAGAGGTAATGAACTCAGTTCGACGCTTTCAAATGGTAGCTGGCTATAAACCTAAGTTCCAATAGTGGAAATCATACCACAACTGTTCACTCCAACCTCTTGATATCAAACACAAAAAATCTATAGATCGAGTTCACTATTTCTTGTCCCTAGTGGGTATATGTTAATTTGAATGCAGTGACACTATTATGTACTTGAAATTGAATTTTAGATATCATCTAAAGATTGAGTTTATTATTTCTTGTCTACTGAATTAAAAAGTTCTTGATCTTTATTAGAAAAAACTAAAAGGTGTCAATAGTTTCTATTGACGCATATAAAAAAGGTGTTGACCTTTTGTACGCAGAAGATTAAAAAGTGTGTCTGAAACTTAAAACTAACATTCTATCTACATCGATATATCAAAGTGTGCCAAACTAAAACATGCTTTTATTGATGAGAAAAGTCATACTGGAATAAAGTAAATCCGCAACTAAAACAAGAAAATACTAATAAAAGATGACATATAGATATAACGTGGAAAACCCAAATAGGGTAAAAACTATGGGCAAGGAGAGATACGTTTCACTATGATGAAAACTAGGAGTTACACCTTCTCTCTAAGTACAAGAATAAACACCAATAGTTATATGACTTATATCTCTTGTATTAGGAGATATTACAATCTCTCTAATTCTACTCAAAGACTACTAGGAGAGAAAGAAACAAAGAACATTGTGTGTTATGCTTTGAGATGGGATGCAAATGCAAGAAGGGTTCAGTGCCTTTTATAGGCACAATTGGTTTGCACATTACATCATGCATGAGCACATCTTCCAACTTGTATGATATTCCAATTCCCACTTGCATAGATACATTGTATCTTGTTATCTTTAACAATCTCTCACTTGAAGATTCGATTGAAGTTCAATCAATCTTCACAACGTTATCCCTCCTTGCACTTTCATTTTACTTACGTTTCCGCTAGGCTGCATGTGGATCGGCACCGTATGAACTTGTCACAGTTGATTGCTTTTGTCAAATAATCTGCCACGTTATCATCGGTATGAATTTTCTGCATATCCACGGTTCCTTCTTCCACTTTCTCCAAACGTAGTGACACTGAACTCATATATGTTTTTTGAAGAGCAAAAATGCATCAAGGATAAATTTTCAACTATGGTATGGATATTTACCATAGCTTTTCATATCGGTAGATAGACTCAAATTAAAAGAACATGTACTAAACTTACATGCTACACTCTTCTGTAGGACGTGAATTTTTGGGGATCTGTTAATGTTACACATTTTGCACTCCCACATCTTAGGAAGAGCAAAGGTAGAATAGTCGTGATCGGTTCTTGTAGTGGATGGTGCGGTACACCAAAAGTAAGCGTCTATAATGTAAGTTAAAAGAGCAACATTTCTTTTCGTAGCTATTTCTATACATACATATATTTTACATTGTTTTAACGAGTGACTCTCTAGGCAAGTAAAGCAGCACAACAAAGCTTCTTTGAAACACTAAGAATCGAAGTTGCTCCTGATATTGGAATAACAATGGTAACGCCAGGGATTATTAACACGCCGTTAGCTAACAGGGATTGCTTCCTATATCAGGTAAACGAGCATAGAAATGTATATGCATTAGATCAATTTAATTATTTTATGTCCACATTCAAAATTAAGCAGTCGATCATAATCTGACCCACGATACAAACTAAATTGCATATGTGTTGATAGACAAGTTTAGATAAGGTTCCTTCACAATCAGCGGAGGGGTGCGCCAAGGCAATTGTGAATAGCGCTAGACGTGGAGATGAATACTTGACCGAGCCCCAATGGATGCGTGCACTGTTTCTATGGGTGATGTTGTTACCAGAGGTAATGAACTCAGTTCGACGCTTTCAAATGGTAGCTGGCTATAAACCTAAGTTCCAATAGTGGAAATCATACCACAACTGTTCACTCCAACCTCTTGATATCAAACACAAAAAATCTATAGATCGAGTTCACTATTTCTTGTCCCTAGTGGTATATGTTAATTTGAATGCAGTGACACTATTATGTACTTGAAATTGAATTTTAGATATTATCTAAAGATTGAGTTTATTATTTCTTGTCTAGTGAATTAAAAAGTTCTTGATCTTTATTAGAAAAAACTAAAAGGTGTCAATAGTTTCTATTGACGCATATAAAAAAGGTGTTGACCTTTTGTACGCAGAAGATTAAAAAGTGTGTCTGAAACTTAAAACTAACATTTTATCTACATCGATATATCAAAGTGTGCCAAACTAAAACATGCATTTATTGATGAGAAAAGTGATACCGGAATAAAGTAAATCCGCAATTAAAATAAGAAAATACTAATAAAAGATGACATAACGTGGAAAACCCCAATAAGGTAAAAACCATGGGCAAGGAGAGATACGTTTCACTATGATGAAAACTAGGAGTTACACCTTCTCTCTAAGTACAAGAATAAACACCAATAGTTATATGACTTATATCTCTTGTATTAGGAGATATTACAATCTCTCTAATTCTACTCAAAGACTACTAGGAGAGAAAGAAACAAAGAACGTTGTGTGTTATGCTTTGAGATGGGATGCAAATGCAAGAAGGGTTTAGTGCCTTTTATAGGCACAATTGGTCACATGTTAGAATTTATGTATCATGACTATCATATAAATAAGAATACAAAGTAGCACATAATAGCGGAAGCAAAGGATCAAGTATAACATATAAATTGTTAACTAAAACGCAAATAGAAAACGTACCTCTTAGCAATTCTTGATTGGGATTGAACAAGTATTGAACCCTAATTAGGGTTTATGTAGATCAATGTTAAACCCCTTACCTTTTTGTTTAACGATCTCTTGATAACAACAATAGTGTTGTTGATACAAAAGTTGGCAAGGCTTGGCTTGAGTATCAATTCGGATGTTTAATGCTTGGGAACCTGCGCACTAAGAGAAACAAGAAACACCGTTAGGCTTATCGAGGGTTTTACCAAAGCCCAAAATTTGATCCAAGATAATTTACAAGTCCAATAAAAATTTAAAAAGCCCAATTAATTATAATAAGTGCCACGCCTATTAATTTGTTGGTTAGATAACATTTAAAAATTTTTACAAAAATATAAAGGAAAAGAGATAATTACTATATAACTTTGGAAAGCTTAAAATCTGTAATTGACATCCTTGATTAGTCCCCAAATCTCGGTCCATTAATCTATAATTGAAACGCAATATTTATTCCATCCATCTCTTTATACGCTTACCAAAAATAAGAACATAAAGCCCTAGAAACTCTCACAATTCATACGACCCACAAAACAATTTCCTGGAGGTGCACACAAATTTTCTGGCTATATCTAGTCCAAAAAATCATCACAAAAATAAGGAATCGATTTTTGAAGGCGTATTTGATCATTTGTCGAATTTATTGCAAAAACAAAGGTAAAATTCGAATTCCTTCATACGAACCATATAAAATTCGTTCACTATTTTTCTCATGTTCCTCACATCATATATGGTCTGTGAAAATTGGTTACAAGGTCGTGGGATTCGTCGTGTGAACGTGGGGATTTTCCTTGTTCATTTGTGGGGCGCTAAAGGAGTAAAATTCGTATATGTTTGTTCCACTCGTTCTAAAATCATTCCGGTATTTTTCCTATGTTATTTACATTATATAAGACTCAAATAAAATTATGAAATCGAATCCCACACGTTCTATAAATTATTTGCGAATTAAAAACCCTAATTATTCATAAAACTCTAAATATTGCGAATTGAATTTTCTGGACTTGTACAATAATTTTTATGGAATCTACATACTGTATTTGATCTTAGAAAAATACTGGAAATAATTGTGGAAGCATGGAATATGATTTGTGGAATTATTCTTTTATCGTTAATAATTAAATAAACAAAACAAATATAATTCGAAATGGACAAGGGTGAATTTGGTGATGTGATCTCGTAATTTTCTGGTATTCTTTGATGTTTATGCAACCTAGGAAAATTGTTTTTTGAATTATTTTATGGCCAAAATGTATTTTATGAATTATTATATAAATCGGATTATTTAAAA
>LBNU01019783.1:4125-18808 GCA_014162995.1 Artemisia annua
TAAACAAGTTTCGGGTCGACCCACTTAACCTGTTTAATTTTATTCTAAAACTTATATTTATATTTGATTATATGGGTTAAATGGGTCAAAGGATTCGGCCCACCAACCTGTGTAACCCACCAACTTGTTTAAACAGGTTAAGCTGGTTGACCCGGTAACCTCCTACCCATTTAGATACACGGCCCATGTTTAATTATGTGTAAATGGGATACAGTTGACTTGCACAAACCCTTCAACCTGATTCGCCACACTTGTTTGCCATAAAGATGGCAACAACCCGAACCCTTCAACCTGATATATCACCCTATATGACATTGAGATGGCACGGTTGCCAAATAGATGTTACAACGCAGGTCGTATGATCTTGACTATCGCATATTTTGCATAATATGGGTAACCATGTTAATCTAGACTTGCATGTCACAAAAGAAATTTATTGTTAATTCTCAGTAAGCATGTTTAACTATTCTTGACTAGGTGTACATATCATAAACTTACAACTAAGGGTTTCTTTCATATTTTTTTGTGCTTAAATTCACGACATCCTAACAATAATGGTCATATAAACGGGAAATGAACAGCCAAAATGTTAGACGACTTGAACAGACCTAGGTGACGTAACACTTAGGGTGTTTAAATGTGCTACAAACCTAATAATTAAGTTATAACAATCATTTTTATATGGTCCAACACAACTGACTCGGGTTCTAACTTTTTGATTGCTAAGAAGCAAAATAGTCATATCCTAAAGAAGTTAGTTTACATTTACTGCATGAAAGATTAATTTTAGCATAAGGGAAGTTACCTAACTATCCATAACTTAATCATTAATAAGATTATCTTATCATCATGTCACAATATTCACTCTGGAAAATGCGCATCCGAACACCCTTTAAGACATCATTACATATAAAAAAAATCAGGATGAACCATCAAGCTTTAACCTCTACACCATAACCATAAAGATTTTAGATTCACCATGGATTCTTAGCAAATACCCATCATAAAACTTGTTGACATTGAGTTAAAGCTCATAACTTTCTGGAAACAAGCAATAAGCATCTCTAGTTATAACTTATAAGGTAAAGATGATGTCATCACCTACGTTTCATGCTAGGCAAAATATGTAGTATCTTACCCAACAAAATAAGTTACAAATAGAATTTAAATTCTTACATAAAAGGTTTTGAGACGAGTTGACCCGGCAGACTCCCAATCCTTTTGGAATGCACAACCAATGATTATAACCTGTACAATTCGAAAAAGTTATAGAAAAGGAAAACCGTATAATGGTAAGAACCAGATAGATTGCTCAGCACATACCATAGAATAAAGACATGAAATAGCGGCATAGAAAACAAGAAGGAAGAAAGCTTTGTAGTTCCTTTGACCAACGCAGTTGTTTATCCATGTGCAATGATGATCCTAAAAAAAATTCAAGGCGTGAGAAGATATCATGAATAACACAAGTTATGAACCTAAAATATGACGGTCATGCTTCTACAAAAACAAGGTATGGTTTTGCTTTTTTAGTCAAATGGGTTACTGGTGATATGAAATTTAATGAGACCTCTACTGCTGTCCTCAAACAAGGTATGTGTTTGACTGCTTAGATCAAATATGTAACATATGACTTCACAATGACAAATAAAGGGATCTAGTTGAGCAAAACCAATGCAAATCATTTTGTAAATTAACTTGGATCTTTAGGACAACACAAAAACAACCCGAACTTAAGGTACAATATTAAGTAGAAGTTATAAATTCCCAGAGAAAGATAGATATTAATAATAAACATAGATTAAAGATCATTTACATACCAAACTTTTATTACATACCAAGGGATCAATCTCCATCCTTCATCTTTATTCAAATCTTGGATGAGATTTGTCCCAACAATTTAAAAAACCCACTTTCATCCTTTTTTTTCAAATATTAATATCTTTCAAACCGTTAATCGTTAAGCGGAAAAAAAATATCATTACAACGAGCATTTAATTATCTTTCTATAGATGGGCACTTTCATATACTTTCGGAAGAAAAAAAAATCGTGTTTTTCACTTTTTTTTTTACGTATTTTTCGTTTTTTCTTTCGTTACTGAAATTTGCATGAAAAAATCATATGTGATTAAACACTAATATCACATGTGATATTACATATCATATGTGATTTAACACTAATATCACATGTGATATTATTAGAACATTCAAATTAGAGTTTAATCACATGTGATTTCTCATGCAAGTTTTAACAGCGAAGGAAAAAAAAATAAAATAAAATAAAAGGACGAAAAAACGTGAAAAAAACGATTTTTTTTTAAACAAAAGTAAATCAAAGTGCCCGTCTATGAAAAAATAATTTAATGCTCGTCGCAATCGTGTAATTATTTTCGGTTAACGATTAACAGTTTAAGAGATATTTAAATTATAAAAAATAGGTAAAATATTAAAATGCTTTTAATCTCATCCATTGATTTTTTTTAGATGAAGGGTGGGAATGAGTCCCTTAGTATGTGAGAAAAGTTTAGTATGTAAAATAACTCTCCTCATACACATATTAATTTTTCAGCTTACAAGATGAAGCTTGACCTAAAAAGTCAAACCATGACTGTTTTTATTCTATAAAGTACCCACCATTTTCAAGACACACCTTCTGCAAATACGGCAATGGTGTGCTCTTGGAGGCTTGTATGCCGAACACTTGTCACATTGTTTTTTGAGTGCTTCCTACAATGTGCAAATCATGACAGCATTAACAATCCAAAACACATGTAAGATATAAAAAAGAGTTCACTTCCTAGAAACTCAATTGAAATCCTAATAAAACTAAGCACTCATGTCGCATATTTAACCAAAACAAACCTCATATAAAACCACCTTTAGGTGGTCTGTGTTCAAGTAAATAACCAAAACGAAAAATATTCTTTGTCCCATTACTACAATTACAGTTGACTTTTAAAGGTCATGAGGGTAATACGTTGGTTTTCACCTTCACAAGTTATCTTTACATGATTTATTTACCAAGAAAAAAAGGTGACTATCAAATTAAACAACTACATTTCCTGTAAAAACAAACATGGCTTCCGAAAATAGTAAAATATTAATCCCATTTTTTAGTGAAAAGTAATATTGGTTCAGAGGGTTGAACATATAGATAAAGGGTCTCATAATGTAAACCATAAAGGATAGCAAATAAATGGCAACAATGTAAAGGGATGGGGCCGTAGACTAGGCTATCATGATAGGAGAACACTCATAATATCCCTACATGTTTTTTTCTTCATCATCAGTGAGAGCTTAGAATTATTCGACGGAAATTAATCTTTTTTCACATCACGTTTGTCAGCGCCCCTTGTTCTATTTTAATATTAAGACTTCACTCAACATTACTTAACATGTTTGGGTCCTAGGTTGAACTTCGCCAGCATTTTATCATATAATGCTACGGTGGTAAAACCCATGACACTGAAAATTCCACAAGACGCTTGGTGCTAGACAAGACCCTTCTCTAAGACTTATACTATTTCTTATGACTCGAAAATAAAAACAATTGTGCGAATTTTGTAACAACTTTCACGCCAATGTTGCATTAGGATGGATAGTAGCAGGTTCAACCTCAACATTTGGACTGCATTTTTTCTGGCATGGAGGGTTCAAATTTTTCGTATGTAATAGCAAGAATATAACCCTGTAGGTAGCCATCTCCATTATTTGATCAGATCGTTCTCACAGTTCATCACTTAAAACTCAAGTGAAAACCTAATAAAATTGGGTTCTCATGTCACATGTGTGACCAGAATGGAAGCCATATAAAAACGCCTTAAAAAGTCGACATTTAAATACTCGTCAGCAAAAAAAATTATTAAATATATCTTAGAAACTCTGATCGAGTCCTCAGCAGGCACCTCCATCCAACACATATAAAAATTATACAAACTAAGATAATACTAATTTGTCCCATTACTAATTGATGCCAAAACATTGTGGAATATCTTCTATTTCTTGAATGATTCACATAATAATAAGACTTCAAAGGGATCAAGAGCTCTTGTAAATTAAGGTCAGGTCAAAGGGTTGAAGTGTTGAACATATAAATAGGGGTCAAAATATTATCAGTAAGGACATAGTGAATACATGTGTGTAAAAATATAAGGGTAACATGCCACATATTAAGGCGATCCATGAGCCCCATCATGATACAAGAGTCTAGAACACTTACAGTATTCGACAGCCAGTACCAATGTACCATATTATGGTTAAATCATTTACATCAATACTGTCAGCACCTTTTTCTAGTTCACAAATTACAATTTACAACTAGGGGAAATTATAAGTAATTGAGTACCTCTAAGCCTATAACTCATAAAATCACGCTTGCATTCTATTATTATCTATACTTCACTTCATCCACATGAAGTCCTCACAAGAATCAGGTTCAAACCTCACTAAACATCTGGGGGTGGCTAAACGGTCAAGGAAGGCCGCATACATCTTAGTCAAAAGACTCGCCCTCCCCAGGTAAGTTGAAGAGGGCAAGCTCTATTCGTCTGCTTCACTTCATCCACATGCAACCAAAAATGTTTGTGTCCTTAGTCCTAAAATGAACCTCACCAACCTCTTTAACACAATGCTATGTTGGTAAGCAATCATGATATTGCGAATTCGCAAATTGCATGATGCAAAATACGACCTTTCCCCTAACGCTAGTATATTTGCTTATGACCAGAAACAATAGTCTGATGTTTTAATGTGCAAAAAATGTAGCTCTAAAGCCCATTTACTCACCTATTGAAGCATAGCACTCTGTTTTGGAATGGTATATACTTATCTTACATTTATCTAGTCATTCGCTCATTCCTCTTAACATGGATACACTTGGTCGTTGAGGTCAAACAGGATAAATTCCTCACAGTTTGATAAGATTCCAAATTTTTCATAAAATGGAAATCAAATACTAGAAAAAAGAAAATGTGTCAACTTGTAATAACTTACATACCAATATTTCATTAGGATAGTAGCGTGTTCAACCTCAACAAAGAAGATGCATCATTGGAGAAAAATAACCCAAGTAATCCAACCGCTAGGAGTCTACTGTATTTTGTAAAACTAGAAGGTGCAGGTTCTACCTATTTGTGGGGCTTTGTATCATATAATGTTAACTGATGAGACTACACGAAAAATCAGATTAGAGGAAACAGTTTGTCATCTACAGGTTCTAGATCAAATTGGGAAATCATATTTGGGTTACTACATTATAAGTATCCGAACAAAAAGCAGTTAGGAAGGAAGTGCCCCTCATTCGATTAGTTCTTCTAGGATAAGCTAAGAGTCTATCATGCATCTTATGATAATAAAACGATACGCTCAACGCTAATTTGATCACATGTAACAAATATTACACAGTTTGCACAAACCCAAAAATACTAAACCACAGTTAATACAACATGATCACACAATCATAATCCAAATTCAACAATTATAGCCACTAATATCAAAAGGGTATCATCAAAACACTACTTTTAACCAAACCAAAAAACTAAATTAAACAAAATTTCTTACAGCTTTTCTTGATTCTTGATCTGACCCATCATGATTTTCAATATCAGGAAAATACCCGGATGGGACACCACCAGGATCAGTAAGAACACACACTAAAAATGAATAAAGTGTGAAAGATGCCAATAAAGTGAAGATCACAACATTAGTATAGCCTGTTGTTGAATTTGTTAACCCAATCCAATCATCAAGAAATATAAAAACTGTACCATAATATATTAATTCCATTAGTACTAAAACTGCTAAGATTGGTATTGATAGAAATCTTTGCCATTTCATTTTTGTCTATTGGGTTTTCTTGATTTTGAATTTTGGGGAGATGGACGAGAGAAGTGCTAATGAGTTTTTTGTAATTTATTTGTTTCCCCTGTTTTCTTGTTTTTGTCAAATAAAAAGTACAAGAAACCTTTTTATGTTTTAGAGTGAAGTGCAAATTATGTCCTGTTAGACATTTTTGCGAGAAATGTTACTAATTTTGAAAATATATTAACTGTGTATCTAACGTTTAGGTTTTTTGCGAAGTATGCCCCTGAGATTACACTGTAGTTGCAAATTCTCGTTTTTTGCTAACGATCGTTACAAAATCCTGTTAGTTAGTCCTCACGTGCGTTCTACGTGAGGGTATTTTTGTCATTTCACTTTTCCCGCCATTCCTACATCTGCTACCTTCCCAAGCACGAAATTCAACAAGGATATTTTTCGCAACTAAACTTATTCGTGAATAAACCGATCAAATCACACACACAAACACATTCTATCTTGTTTTAACCGATTAAATCACACACCCACAAACACATACCATCGAAACTTAGAGGCGTGCAAAATCAAACAACACACACCATGTAAGAATATTTAATTTTGTTGATTTCATTCAACGTTATTTGTGTTAATCTTAATCTAATGCAGTAACCATGTTTGGCAATTAATTCATGTGCGCGGTGGACGATGTTGCTGATGTTTTGGATCAATTTGTAAGTTAACATCATATATATAAATTTAAGTGTTATTTTATTAAGAAATTAGTTTTTAAGAAATTCATAATGTTGACATACAGCAACTGCATAAGGACTAAGTTCTAGGAGGTTCATACCATTGTAATCGTTCTATTTACATAGTTAACTGTACCGGCATGAGATGGAAAGTCACTGTTAAGAGAGTGTCAGAGTTAGTGTGTGCGGTAGAGGGACCAAGGTGGAATGACTTTGTTATGCAAAACATCACGCCATGGGATGTTAGGTTCATACACTTTGTAGAAGAAAGTGAGGACATCTTTTATGTAACTTGTTACAACGACGATGTGGAGGAATTTCACGTGTAAGAACCAGGAAGCGCTTAGTTTTGGCATTATTTAGTTTCGGTTACAGACACATCTCTTTTTATCCAGTCACTGCCACTCGATTTTCTAAGATATCTCAATGGTCCTACCCTAACTGAGTCGGTCAATGTTACTACAAAGACTATTGAGTACAGAGTCTTGGTGGAAAGTTCATATGATTTGAATTATCCTGTAGATGTACACTCGTTCCTGTATTTTGGGGGGGGGGGTGGTTGAAGCTGGTAGATGACTTGAAAATAGAACCTGATCAGTGGTTGGTATTTACCACAAGTAACACAAGCACATTTAATATTGATATTAGAAACAATATCATTACATGCCTTTGTATTTTGCATTAAGCATTTTTATTAAACATAAACATGGAAATCCTAGGGTGTTTTTCAACTTCCGATTCTTTATTCTTCATTCAACTACTCTTAGTTGTTGGCAAAGACCAAATTCTTCATTTAAGCAAGGTTGCAAAAATCGCGAATCGGTAGTCGGGTGGTCGATCCCCTGTAGCTTGTAATCGGTCTAGGCGGGATTAATCGGTGATTAATCGGATTGGCATTTTTGGCAAGTTTGAGTATTTTTCGCGAGTTTTGGGTATTTCTGGCAAGATTTTTCTTAAAAAAACATCTTGTAAGAGATATAAACAGCAAATTTAATTGATTACATTTGTTCAAGGTTGCAAAAATCGCGAATCAGTGATTAATCAGATTGATATTTTGTAAGTTTTTGGTATTTTCGACGAGTTTTGGGTATTACTGACAAGATTTTTCTTAAAACGCATATTGAATAGATATAAACAGAGACTACAAGAAATTAAAACTTGTTTAGAGCGAGTTTTGGGTATTTCTGGCCAGATTTGCAAGTTTCCAGCAAGTTTGACCATCGTTGACCGATTTACACAAATCAGAAAGGTTGGTGGCCCAATAGCTCCTAGGCGGCGATTAATCGGCCTTGTAGACCTTTTTTTGCTACACTACATTTAAGTGCTCCTAAGCTTTGGTCCGCACACACGAAAAGTTCAATCTACTCCTGTAGAAGGCAACACATTTGGGTTAGGTTTCTCTGTTTTAGTTTTTTGGTATGTGCTTTCTTCCTAGCTTCTTCTAGAGAGTGATTGTGGACCATGTCATTTGTTCCTAAAGGTTCGCTAACTATAGGTTAGGCCACTTTTTTTGAATACAATCTATATAAGCCAGGTGAAATAACATTCTTGTTTCTCAAAATCACATATTCACTTTTAGGTAAAGATCGTGGAGTGACTGGTTTTGATTTTTCTTCAATCTCAAAAACTTGAGGAGCAAACATTGATTCTGAAAGCTTAGGTTTTTACAAAATTATAGAAACAACTTGTTTCTCCAAAGTTGATGGTTTTGCAAAATTAGNGTTGATTCTGAAAGCTTAGGTTTTTCCAAAATTATAGAAACAACTTGTTTCTCCAAAGTTGATGGTTTTGCAAAATTAGTATCCACTCTCTTTCCTTTCTAAATCACTAGTTTAAGACCCGTGTAATACACGGGCGGCCTAAATTTATTTTATTTCAACTTTTCTTTTAATAAAAAGATGAATATAGATAGTGTTATGTAAGTTCATGAATACTTCGTCTAAGTCTCTACACGAATGCAACTCAAATAATATAAACTTCCGACAATAATCAGACCCGATTTAAGTTTTTCAATTAGTATCATGAATTACTCTCAAAAGTTTATCAAATAAATGATACATATATTGATCAAAATGTATAAACCTGAAGATTCTAGCCATATTTGTAATAATTCATTTAACCCTCAAAATATCAAGAATCACTTCCAAGGAAGCTTACGCAGATTGAAAGTGCTTAAGGCTTTTTGAAAATATAATGAGGCTTTTTCAAACCATTATAAGGTATTACGTTTTGTGAAAAACGTAGAGGGGGGGGGGGTGAATACGTTTCCGTTTAAAAAACTTTACAACTTATTGTATCAAATATCCATTCTTAGCTTGTTCTAATATGAAAGATGTTACTTGTAGTTTATGACTAGCATAAACTTAAGACATGTTATCGCACAAGCATAATCAACAAGTTACAACACAAAAAATCACATAATGCAAACATTAATGTAAAGCAATAAGTAAAATGAAAGTGCAAACCGAACACGAGGATTTATAGTGGTTCGGTCACGGATCTCCTTTCCGCCCTACTCCACTCCCCGAGTACCCAACTCGAGAGTTACTTCACTAGATCAACAACCTCCCTTCTCGGCGGAGAAAACCTTACAATCGTCGCTTACACTTTATCCGGTACAAAGCTAGATACCGAGTTCTTTTACAAGGTACAACCACTCCTATCGTCGCTTATACAATATTTCCGACACTAAGCTAGATGTCGAGTTCTTTACCAAGGGTACAACCACTCCAGCTATGTTTTGTGGCCCAATGGTAAGGAAATAATCGTAGTCTAGTGATTTTTCTGATGAGGTGAAAAGTGTACCCATTTTAGGGGGTCATTTAAGCCCTAATTCGTGATAATATTATCAAATATTACCTTAAATCGTTCCTTTTGTCATTTTAGGTACTTTTGATAAGAATTCTGGAAAACACCTCATTTTGGACGTTTTTGGAGCATGAAGTGAAGAAAACGACAAAGCCTCAAAAGAATGCTGGAAATCCTTCCTGACGGCGTCAGAGTCACAAGGTGACGCCGTCAGCCAACCAAGACAAAGGAGTAGATTCTGACTATACGTGACGCCCTAAGAAGAAAATGTGAAAATAACACCTGATGGCGTCAGGTGTTATGGATCCTAGACCGTCAGGTGTTAAGTTAAAGAGAGACGGCCCATATCAGTTTTGTACGTAACGGCGTTAGAGATGGATCTAGGTGATCCGAGANTTTTAAAGCTTAGATTTTTTCAAAAAAGATTGAAACTTTCTTGTTGAGAAAGGTTTATAACACTAGTTTGTAAGCAAAAAAGTGTTAAAAACACAAAAAGAACAAGAAATTTGCAAACTTTTTAGAGAAAAAAAAACGTGTAGAAAAGCTTAAAAAATACGAAAACCACAACTCAAATTCCTCCTAAATCATTGTTTGGCGAATGATACCACTTGTTAATAAGTAAAGATCACAACTTTATCAATCTAAATCACGTGTAATATGTAGAGAAGAGATGAGAAAGATGGTGACTTTATGTATAATATGAGGCGTATGTAATAGGACTTTTATTAGAGAAAAACACACATAAAACACATACAAGCACACACCTCAAATGAGAGTTTGAGGTGTATTTATAGTATAAGATATGATGCCCTAAAGGCTTTGATGGGCTTGGGCTTGGACTTGGACTTATACTTAAATCTTAACTTATAACATATTAGCTTAACTAGTCCAAGGCCCAACGACTAATTCTACCGACACGACACACTATATTACATATGAGACCGACCATCACTTTTTCTATAAAATTTAAATGCTAACAATAAGTCTCCCTTCAAATTAATCAATATGTCTATTTGTTGGTTAATTATATCTTATGCTTGTCTTTCAATTAACATGCTAGGCTAGATTTATCTTGTGTTTGCTTAGATCTAATGAAACCTAACTATTGATTATTGGTTGTTGGCGTGTTATTAATTGTATTGGATGATTGTTTATCGATGTTAGGCTTAAGAAAACTGGCTAACCTCCTATACGGTAACTTGCTTGAACGTCTTAAGAAACATGAACCAATGCGTACTAGGTTATTATGATTGTATTTAATGCATGAGCGAATTCTAATGATCCCATGTTAGGAGCTTCTTAGCCGGCTCGACATAGGAGTGAAGTAGGAGCTTATAGAGTTGGGGAAGTACGTACGCCACCCCACGAATGGTATTAAGGAATACACCCGTCATCCACGCAATTAATACACACTAACCAACCGGTAAAAGATAGTTAGGGAGTAAGGAAATCTAAGTAAACACACTTGTCTCCATATAAGTTTCACAACCACTTAGTTTTAGTTATTTTATTTTATTTGCAATAGTAGTTTTTGGGTTAGTTGGCTAGCAACTAATTCCGCCCACTCCTTTAAACCCGAGATTTTACTTGCTTTCATAAAATATAAAAAAATACAAAAATAATCTTCCCTCACCCTTAGACCTAATTAGAGTAGCTTTTCATACCTAACGAACACTATTCCCTATAGAGAACGATCAATCCCCCGTACTTACCACTACACTATACTACATCGGTCAGGTACACTGCCTGGTGGGATTGTAAGCCTCTTGAGATCCCTTGAGAGGTAAAACCTGTTGTAAGGTTGCAAAACCACACGCATCATTTTCCAAAGGAATACTTAGGAAAGTATTTCCCTAGGTCGTGTCCCAGCGAAGGTGTGAATGGAATTATGATTCCGTTGTCTGATTCGTGTCGTCAATGGTGAAAAAGAGTGAATTTAGCAATTATAACTACGGTAAGTGAAACGATACTAAAAAAACATAGGATAAAGCACAAGAAATGATACCGTAAAGCTAATTAAACCTAAAAACGAAATCTAATCTACAAACGCGTGAGATATTTAAAAATAACGTACGTGCGCAAATATAAAAGTGAAATAAGAGCAAATCTAATCCTACGGGCGTGAAAATAATTTTTCTACGTTCTAAATGATAAAAGAAAATTATGTGAAAAAGGAAAAAAAAATTCATGACTTTTTATTTAATTAATATGATTTAAAAACTAGATTTAAGAAATAAATTGATTAAAAATAGAAAAAGTTAAAAGATAAATCTGAAATAATTTTGGAAACTAACTAATGATATGAGAAAGATAGGAAAAATAGAATTATGGAAGAAGCTAATCCTAAAAAAGCTGTAATAAGCTAATTATAACTAATAAGCTAAAAGGGAAAAATGGGTTAAGTAATAAATTTTGTAAGAGTCTTATGAAAAAGACCCAAGGGCATACTGGTTAAGCGTGTT
Organism: Artemisia annua; assembly: GCA_014162995.1. NCBI lineage: Eukaryota > Viridiplantae > Streptophyta > Magnoliopsida > Asterales > Asteraceae > Artemisia > Artemisia annua. The sequence goes on from LBNU01019783.1 coordinate 15,941, forward strand.
GGTGTGTGAGGCATGGAAGGCTAAGATCAGGGGTTCGAATCCCCTGACTTACATTTTTGCAAAAACATTTTATTTTTGTGATTTCTTTTAAAAACTTGTTTAACTAATGACAATATTCAGATTATAAAACTAAATCTATTTATGAAATTTACTGAAGAGCACAGAAAAAGGAGATATCATAAGCAGTTTAAACTATGGGAGTGAAAAGGAAACAAAGGTTAACTAAAAAGCTATAAAGAAGCTACCTAAAAGCTAACTAAAGATTCAATAAGCAAAGGTACCTAAGGGGAGTCCTAAACAAGCTAATGGGGGTCTATATAGCAGTCTAAATAACACGGATAATCACTAAATGAGAAATGAACTAGTAACTAGAAACTGCATACCAAACAGTTCTAAAGGGCTCACTAGTAGGCAAACAATAAGCTAACTATAAGCTTCTAAAATCCAAACCAAACTCAGATAAGAGAAAATGATACTACAAGCTATATCTAAACCAAATTTCAAGTAAATAGCACCCAAGATCAAACAGATATTAGCAATAGAAAGCAGGCAGTTAGACAAGTATTCCTGGTGCAGGACACCTGGGTAACCAAACTCCCTAATTACAGCTTAAGAATGAGCAATCTAACAATCTAGAAACTGTGAAATTCCTTTTGTTCCTTATAGATAAGCAACTAAACTACACTTAAAACCAGTTTTTAGAAATTTTCAAACAGAATTGAGCTCTAAATTTGATCTGGTGCAAAGGCTATTTGAAAAAGATTTTGAACCAATGTTGACTTTGTTAATTGCACTGTAAAGTTGACTAATCTAGATTTCAATGGATCAAAATTCTCCCTAAATGTTAAATGACATGTTTAAGCATGGAAAATCACAGATTCAAACACAATTAGCAACAATTGAACAGGTATGCAGGCAGACAGAAATTAGGATTAAGCTTGTTTTTGACTTTTTGTTAAAAATCTACTTATATTATGTTATAACTATACTAAACTAACCTAGAGTAAAATGGCTATGCAGAAATCAACACTAAGGAACAACAAGAACACCTTAAATGAAGCAGATCCAAACATCCCTTAAAAACTACTTTTACACTACAACTAGCAGATTTAAGCTACAAACTACTTCAACAAAGATCAAACTGAATCACTTATCAATGATAGAATTCAGAAGAATAGCAAACAACAACGATGAACATCACAAGCACAATACCACAGATCTAACTAACTACTAGCAGAATGAGACAGATTATATGAAGAAATTTCAACAATCATTCGATTATCATTACCTAAGCAACAATTAACTAAATCAAACAACAATAAGCAGAATTAACACAAACTAATCTATACTACTATGAATTGCAGAAGTAAAAACTTGAAATGTAAATTGAAACTTACAAAATACGACCCTAACTGAAATAGGGGGAAACACCAACCCAAGCCTATCTTTAGATAGGCTCAAACACATTTCTGAACCAAATATCAACCTCTGATTACCCCATATCTATCATGAACACCACTGTTGACTTTCGTTGACCATATCATTTGAACAAGTTTAGGCAGATTCTGATTAACTATTCTCACAACAAGCTACTATTTGAGCTTGATTGAGCTACTGAGAAGCTTAAACAGATTTAAAACATAAATTTGCTTGAAAATTAAATGAGAAGGAATTTTAATGAACACTAGAATTTTATTAAAAACTGAAATTGAGTACAATTTGAAAATTGAAAGAGTTACAATAAGCTAAAAAAACTACACTAAAGCTGTTACACTACCCTACTCCTACTCCTATTTTTCTAACCACTCAAATCGTGAGGAGAGGAGTCCTTATATAGCTGAGCTCAGGATGCAATAGAAGGTCCTAGAGATGGAATCTTCCTCGAATATCCTTATTTGATCCCATGTGTGCTTGTTTCATCCTATCTAAGCCTTTGATCACAATCGACGAGGTGTTCCATTTGATCTTAGCCATCCACGAGTACACCCTGGCAATCCTCGGTACTGACACATCCTGACACGTATGTCAACTTCTAGAAGCCCTCTGATTAGACTTTATTGCCCTTAATCACGGTTAATTCGAAGCTGGGTAAATTAGGGTTTAAATGAATAGTGGTAATTGGGGGGAAAAGGGTGTACGGGGTAAGAAAGGGGGCAACTTTATTTATTATTATTTGACTGTTGGGTCGGGTACAGGTTTTTGTTTGTTGGACCGGGTTGAGGCAAGTGGTGTTGGGCTTGGGGGTTTTAATAAAAAGGAATTTGGTTGGTTTGGATTTGGCTTTATTTTTTTGGGTTGAGATGATTATTGGGTTTTTAATAAATCTGGTTATAGTAAAAAGTTTAGATTTTAGGATTTAAAGTTACAAGGACCCATGATGACAACTTTGTAATTTCAAGGACTTCTTTTGCCATTTTGAGAAAAGATATGATCATTTGGGTAAATTTCTCCCCCGGCTTCGGCTTTATTACACTCTTTCCAAATCTCGTGCTCGTGTTGTCGTTTTTGCCTTTCTTTTATCCTTTTTCTTAATATCCATACCTGCACATGTAAAAACACAAAAACAACACATTTTTGGCATTTAAGGTCGGTTTTTGGTCTTATTAGTCCGTTATTTGGTAAAGAAAAGGTATGTGTTTTAGCACATACCACCCAACATAAAAACCTTGTGTTTTATGGCACAAACACATAAACCATCTAAACTATATTGTGATGATACAATGATGATCCAAGACATAAAAGTCTAATGGATATGAATGACTAATCTACATGAACTTCTTGAATAAGAAGTCTTCAATCATTGAGGATGTCAAGTGCCCTTGAATCTTCATATGTTGGAATGCTTTAATGAATGATGACTTCAAGATC
>LBNU01019783.1:30819-48536 GCA_014162995.1 Artemisia annua
TTTGCTTCGACAGTAACTATGCATCCTTATTTGACTTGTACATGTATCCATGCTTGGCCACAGTCAAGAAGAGACTTTGAAATCAATTACCCCTGCACAAGATGTTAACACCCTTTAGAGCACTCAAACAATAAGTCCACGATGATTTCAAAAGATACGCCAATTGAAAATAAACATAACAATCAATTTAACTTCTATCATAGAACTATCCTTCTGATGTAAAGTGGATTGAGTATGGGGCAAAAGATATGGTTATATTAAGAAAGTTATCTTTATGTAATGATTTAATAGATTTGGTTGAAAAATCCATAGAGGAAATAACAATGCTCAATATAGGGGCACTTAAAATAGATAGGTTCAGAGTTATAACTCTACCAGGTCAAAATGGGTAAAATACAAATATGAACTAAAAAAGGATCAAGTTAATCGGGTACCAACATATACGAGGCACCAACATGCTTATTTTTAAGTATTTGTTACTTGTTCCTTTAAAAAAAAGTTTTCAATAGAGTGTATGAGATTGTTTCTGTGCTTTATAAGCTAATGCAATAATTAGACTTAATAAGGAATCCCAAACACCCCTTACACAATTATTTTCTATCTAAACACTACAAAAATGCTCATATGCTCTAGAACAGTACGTAGATAAGCTCTTAACTAAGTAACCAAAAACCCCTCTTATTACATAACTATTATGCATATTCCAAACTGCTAAATCCTTTGAAGTTTGAATAGTCAGGTACCAATATGCTCTTTTTCAAGTACTAATTCCTTTAAAAATAAGAAGATAAACAGTTCTTAATAGTGTTCTTGATATTGCAATATGCTTTAATAGCTTTGAAACAATGGAATAAGCTCAAACTTAGATTAAGCATCCCACACACCCTCATTACATTGAAATAAACAGTTGCATCCAAAATCAAAAACCAATCACATAGCCCAAGTTTTAACATCTTTAACCAAATGATTAATGGCCTAAGGCACTAAACCACCTAGTAAGTTGTTATATATGCAACAAACCAAAAATGCGTGTTCCATCATATAAAACCACAAAATCAATTAAAATGAACCTTGTCCACTTCCAATTTTATAGCCTAAATTTGGTGTAACAACTGAAACAACACTCGTCAGAATAATACAATTCTGCACAACAACAAACTAAACTAAAATTCATTTACAATTGAAATCAAACATGAGATAGATCATCGTATCATAATTAGTGGCCAGCCATACTATTAACTTTTGAGCAATAACTTAAATGAATAATGGCCAAAATTCAAATGTTAATTATATAATGTCTAGGGTCGAGGATGGGGTGTTTACCAAATTAAGAGGTAAGATATAAGGCTCTTATTTAGCCTCTTATTTGGGAGAGAAACTTTAAAGTCTCTCCCAATTAAGAGGGAATAAGGCTTTGGGCCCACTTTTCTTCCCTACTCAGAAGAAGAAAGTAAACACCCCACCAAGAGGGGTTGTGCCCCCCCCCCATCCAATTTTTTTTGACCTTATGTATATTTTATACCCTTTTATATATGGTTTTTGTCATTTTTAATACAAAAATTTCAGTGTACTGTATATTAGCCTTCCTAAAGTAAATATTTTTTAAATTGGCCCCTCCACCAACAACGTTCAAGTTTCGACCCTGCTAGGGTCCATATTCAGAAGATCAATAAGCATCTTTTTCTTCAAAAGTGCTTAAAATTTTTGTACAATCCCTTAATATAGCTAGTTGGTAAGTAGAGTGTCGATCACTAAGAGTGGAACGTTAACACCTAGAATATCTATCAGTATTTTACTATTTTAAATCTTAAGTTAGTTCTAAAAACCTAATCTAACGCAAAGGGGTTTTCAGCCTGAGAGACTGACACGATTGAGTTGATTAAAAGTAATTAAAACTGTCCTCAATACAATGAAAATGAAGATAACTGAAGTAACCTGCAAAGGATGCTAATCCAATTGTCTATTGATCAGAAAAATGAGAAACTTGATCAAAAAGAAGACCTGTATTATATTGAGATGGAAGAAATAAGTAAAAGATGTAAAAAATCGAAATGAAGACTTCATATAGAATTTTAGAAACAAAATATAAACACAACAAAGATTCCGAGTTCAAGGCCTCATTGTGTATGCAGCTATAGAAAGACACAACATAAGTTTCCTTCCAAGATCAATTAAAAGAGCCGGCACTATAAAAATGTTAACATTAGCAAAAGAGCCTACTCGTTTGAAAAAGTGGACACTTTCACAATCAATTCGCCAAACTGAATAATGAAGATATTTGTATATAATTTTTTTTTCTTCAACACCAACTTAATATGTGTATATAAACATGCAAATTATAACAGAAACAAAACATAAAATATCAAAATTCATCTAAAGTTGGTTTTAGTGCTTTATGTTCCCTTAAATAGAAATTGATTGAAGGTGTGGTGTGTTCACCCAAAATATAATATTGAACCAAAAATATAGAACTGGTGTACAGTTAGCTTCATCTACGTCTGTGATTACTAAATATCTCAGTTACACCTTTTTAATCATATACTTTCTTTCATATAAATTTCAAAAGAAATTACATTTAAGATCTTCTATATAACATGTTAGAAACTTAGAATAACAATGATGAAGCATTTTAAACATATGTTTTTATTGAGGCAATCTGTTCGATAGTTGGTGGACATTCAAAAGGGAACATATTGCTCAAAATTTGGTCTAACTATGAGATACACACTTGATTTGATAGCACAATTTTTTTTAAAAAAATGTCTTTTTTATAGAATAAGTAACTGTATACAACCAAATAACAATCAAATCATTTGAAATAGGGAAACAAATACCTCATAATGGAAGTGAATGTCATCATCTCTTGAACTAAATTTGGAACCTGCAAAGTTAGATTATTAGTGTAGAAACATTAAGTTTTTAGAAGTTTTATCAACACAAACACTACATCAAAACAACATAATCTATCATACACCTGGGTAAAATACCACCTAGATGTATCATCGAACACCTTTCACACACTCGTTAACTCCTAGATGCATCATCGAACACCTTTCACACACTCGTAAAACCATAAGGCTTACTATAGATTATCAAACTCGTTGAAGTTTTCCTTGAACAGATCCATAAATAGACTGATTTCATTATCTTCTCCCCAAAAATTTCATATCAAATCTTCCTAGTGAAATTATTAGTGTAATTAATCGTTTTTTTTAGAATGAGAAGACAGAGAGATTGAAACATTGAACAATTTGAATTTAAAAAGAAACCAAATTATACAAAAGAAGATAAATAGAACTCAAAGGAGTGGAGCTACCTGGTTTGATTCAAAAGATGAATCGGGTTAATTTTACTTGCTGACATTGCCGAATAATCAGCAGCACCGATATAAATCAGAATCTGAAGAACGATTAGAATTTCAAATTCAGTATAAGAACTGAATAGATGAAGTATTAAGTTTTAGGTTTAAATTCAAATGAAGCATTTTCTCCAACGCACCTCATAGAAAAACCAATCAAAGAACAAAGCTTGTTTTACAAGTTGCATGCCTATCTTGGAACTAAAAAAGAAAGATACGTATTAAAATACAATGTATTTTCTTCTTCTTTTTTTTTAAATCTGAAACACACATATGACTCATATATTAGTATATAGTATAAGTAACAGCCACTTATATCATGACTCATATACAAAATGACATAAGTAAAAACCATTGTTTAATAGATTAAAATAGATTTAACTGAGCTCTCAACTTTTCATTTTTCTGTTCCACGTCATTATATGCTCTCAAATTGGAAAGTTTGTCATAAATGCATTCTTTAGTTTTACGATACAACTATTTTTCATTAAAAATGTTTTCCTTCTCAATTTTTTCAAGAGAATTTTCATACCTGACAATTTTATTGAAAACTCAGTATGGGATTTCTCCAAATCTTCCAGGCCATATGTTTGCATAATAATTGATATAACATCAGTGGCCACAACTTCCCCAAAAATTCGATCGATTTCATTTTCAAAAACAAGAACTTTTTCACTTTGCAATTTAAGTTCTTCAACCTCCTTTTCAAGTGATTCAAATTCTTTCATGTTTGCAAGTATTTCAACTTTTATTTCTTTTTCAAAATGAATTAAATGAATATTAATGTTATGAGTTACCGATACTATTTCATTTTTTAGAATCCTAACAACTTCTTGGTAATGTCTGAATTCAAGTTATCATGGGATACGATTATTTTTGCACTCATTTTTCATTGTAATAAATCAATTTGCTCTTTTAAAAGATTTAAAGATGTCCTACTCCTACACCGAGGAGTATTTAATTGAGTTGGAGGTACATCTTCTACTTTTGAAATAACTTTTGGAATTACAACTTCCACATTTGTAACACTTTTTGGAGTAATAGTTGTTTTGAAAATATTTTGAAAATTCACTTGTTCTTTTGACTTTTCTTTTTGAGGAACAAAATCATTGTAAAGATTATTCAACTTTGTATAATCAATTGGTTTGATTTCTGGATCCTTTGTTTTTAATCAACTTTTAGTAGTGATTGCACAATAAATTGCACGACCAGGCCTACGGTGGTGATCGAAGGATATAATGGGGTGTTGTGGTTGCGCCAAGCTCGAATGTAACCTGAAATAAGAAATACGAAGACACTACGTTAAGTGATTGTGCAGGGGTTGGACCCTGCGAACCACCTCCGGCGTGTGAATAAGTATTTGGTATGAGAAGTTTAGTGAAAATGTAGTAAAGTGGAGTAGTAAATATTGCATACCAGACTTGTGATTCGTCCAAGACTATTTATAGGAGAAGAAAATAGCTTAGAGAGTGCTTGCACGTTTTTAGGAGATCATGGGGGCGTCCCATGATTTGTGGTAACCACTAGGGTTTAGTGTCCCACTCTTCCTGGTTTAGCGGGGGAGCTAAGGAGAAAGAGGAGACGTGGGTAAGACTTTGTCTTGCTAGGGCCCCGTCCTAATATCATCGTAGGATATACCCCGAAGGGCTTAATCCTTCGATTGGCGAATTCCTGATTGGTAACTAGATCACAAATGATTAGTTTTACGCCATTGAAGATTTTAAGAGGCTAGTTGGAGCCTTCGATATGTAGGTTACGATATGGCTCGAAGGGGGGCTCCTTCGACCTGATCGGAGGGTACATTATCAAGCCCCTCAGTCGAAAGTGATGTATACGTACAAGAGTACATTGCTTACGACTCTAGCATAACTCGACAACTTCTTCCTATCCTCGAATATTGGATAAGAAAAAATGTTTGAAATTCAAAAACGCATTAAATGCGCATGCCTGTGATTTAACCGTTAAACAAAAATTCCAACGGCATGATTATCGGTAATCTCAAATGATTTTTCAAAATTTAAAGCCTCTTCTAGATACTTCCGCGTACAGTATAAATAATCATAAACTCTCAAACCCTAATCTACACACACACCTTGCCGTTATAACTTACACAAAGCTGCGACATAATTCACTGTAGCAACCAAAAGGTAACCTCTTCCTCTATCTCTTAGTGAGTTATTTAGGCATACCCACTTGCCATGAGCATGGACGCCAAACGTATTATAAGGCAACAAAAATGTACCTTGTCCAGAGAAGCTTTGGCCTTATTTCTAGAGGATTACCCCATACCCAAACAACACAAGGTCATGCTCCCCAACAAAAATCAGAGTATTTATGATGCCCCAAAAAGGTACGTGGGTCTATACACTCATGCCTTTACCCGATCAAACCTAAGAATACCCCTCCATCCATTGTTTTTAGAGCTGTTACAGTACTATGAAGTACACATCTCAAGGTTTAACCCCTTCGGCTTAGCCAAACTTACCACCTACATAGTGATGTGTAAGGTATCTGGTTACGAGCCCACACTAGATGTGCATCGAGGCTTCCTTAACCTGTGCCCCGGAGGGGATTGGCTAACATTATCGAAGAAGGGTGAAACAGATGTGCCAGTGTTGATCACTAAACCCTTTACAAACATAACCAATTGGAAAGGAAAATTCATTTACGTGCAAGATACTATCATACCTCCACAATATCCAGCACTCTTGAATGAATCGTTCCGTTTCGACCGCAAGAAATTCAATGATCAGCTTCCCTACAATGTTCGAAGCGATCCACTCTACCAGCACCTCGCTCGATACCCTGTGGATGTGCAAACCTTTCAGAGCCCATCCTTTTCATGGCTGGTCTTGTGGATCGTTGGGAGAGATCTCCCTTGTTGCCTGAAATTCACTGTGATGGCCAAAGTATGTATAAATAATTGAATAGAGATAAGTAACCTATCTGATGATATTTTTGTATCTGTTTATTTTGCAGGAATGGCATTCCGAAACTTCGTTGTATCTGGTGGCGCAAAGGAGGCTAGCTTCATTCCCAAGGATCCGAGAGATTTTAGCTACGGGGTAGGTTCTCCCTCAGTCACAGTAAACAACAATGATGTAGATGCCATGGTACTAGAGCCAATAACAACGGTTGTGGCATTTGCCCCGACAAATACCGAGGAAACTCCATTGGCAATAGAAGATGTTCCTGATGTGGAGGTCCTTTCCTCAGATGATGGCCCTATAACCCTTGCTGGGCCATCTAGTATAGCTGATCGAGTTCGTGAAAGGAAAGGAACTGGCATTAAAGCCTCGAAGCCTCCTATCAAAAGGAAGTTTGATATACAGACTCCCCTATCCAGGGCTACAAAACAAAAGGAGTCCCAGGACAAAGCTACTGCCATCGCAACCTCGGAGGATCCAGACGACGAGGATATTCATGGTAATAACTTATCATTACTCAAGTATCATTGAAAATTTTATTTATTTAAGTTTTCAAGTAGCTCATAATTCTTACTTGTGCAGGGTTATCTAACACAAAGGAACTCCCCAATTCTCTAGCTTGCCATCGACTGGTCGAAGGTGTTACCCCTGTCCGTTGGAAAGGAGCCCTGGACAACATGTCTATAGAAAAGTTGTGTGACCTTCATGACAAAGGCTACACAAGGCAGGCCATCCTTGACAACCACCTCAACACTCGAACAAGAGAGCTGGTTTGGACTGTCAAGAATGCTAAAGAGGAGTTGAGTATAGTCCTGGCTCAGGAAGAGAATAGGGAGCTGTTGATTACCGAGTTGAAGGCTAAGTATGACAAAGCTACAAAGGACATTGAGAAGAACCCCGTTGTGCAAGATCTGTGAGTCAATGCCATGAAGCTCGCCAGTCAACTTAAAGAAGCCCAAGCTGAGTGTGGAAGGCTCAAGATGGAAGAGGCCAAAATGGTTGGGTTCAAGGAGAAAGTGTCCGTACTCGAGTCTAAGTGTTCAAGTCTTAAATCTGAAAAGACTAGGCTTATGGAGCAAAAGTCTAAGCTACAGCAGGAGGTAGCCGCCTTAGACCTTCGATGTGAAGGTCTTCAGAAGGATAGGGCAGAGGTTGTGTCGAAGGTTGGTCCGTACATCGCCATGGAGCTATATCACAGTGATGAAGTCGGAAAAGTGATAGCTGACTTGGTGAATGCTGCCATATATCATGGTAAATGTACTACCTTGGAGGAAATTGCCGAGACTGGAGAACCTGTGATCTTATCGAAGGTTCCCTATTATTGTTCTTTACATGAAAGGGAATACGATGATGTTAGTAATGCGTTCGCAACAGCAGAGTATCCCTTTCTTACGGAGGCAATCAAAGATCCCATGGCATCCATTGAGGAGCTTCTGTCTAAGAAGCCTCGTAACATTCAACCATCTTCTCTGAGTAGGAAGACATCTCCTGTGAAGCCCTCATCTCACCTCCGTCAAGAAGATCCTAACTCATCCAAGAATGCATAGAGGCTGCCATGTTGGCAATGATTATACCCCGAGGGTGGCGTGTACCCTTCGAATATTTTATTCTTTCTGACAATTCGAATGCTTATGATGCTTATGCCTATTTTCCTTTATATTATTTTGGAATCTACTTGCTTAGGGAGTTTATCCTTTTTATATCATGTTTCTCTTCTTTCAACGTTATTTAACAACGTTAATATACAACCTAAGGTTATCGTAGATGAATATCATTATTGTGTGTACTTTGAACCAAGATTTTTAGCAATCGTATAATTTAACTGCTGATGGAGGGTCGTAACCCACTCCATCTTTTATCCTTCTAGTCAGAGGGCTTTGAATACCCTTAGACTTTCTAGGAATGTTAATGCGAATTATGATGGATGTTGTGTACAAGACATGAATATCTTAAGTCACCCTTCGAACATTGAAACTTGTATTACTTGGACGGATAAATCTTTGTTGTATAAAACGAAACAAGTGATTCGAGGGAAAAGCGTTATATCATTAGTTAGGTAAGGAGAATTACATCATTTGATGAAATGAATAATAGGACACCAACCATTAATGCTTCTTTCCCAGAGTGAGAAGAGTGCAATACATAAATTGAAACAGACAAATTGTCTTTAAAACTGTAAGTCTTATATGTAAAACTTACGGAGGTTAGTACCGTTCCATGTCCTATCAACTTCATCACCGAAGAGTTTTGCGAGCTTGTAGGCAATTGGTGGTATTGGTGTTAAGGTCGAGAAACCTGGTGGGGGTGTAACTTCTCTTTCTTGATTCATGCCGGAAAAGTAGCGGGTATATTTGACTGGTTATTTGCTTGGAAATAACGGGACTAATGTAGCGGGTCCCGCGGATGGCGCCACTGATTGTACAATAAATTGTGCGACCAGGCCTACGATGGTGATCGAAGGATATAATGGGGTGTTGTGGTTGCGCCAAGCTCGAATGTAACCTGAAATAAGAAATACGAAGACACTACGTTAAGTGATTGCGCAGGGGTTGGACCCTGCGAACCACCTCTATCGTGTAAATAAGTATTTGGTATGAGAAGTTTTGGAAAAATGTAGTAAAGCGGAGTAGTAAAGATTGCATACCAGACTTGTGACTCTTCCAAGACTATTTATAGGAGAAGGAAATAGCTTTGAGAGTGCTTGCACGTTTTTAGGAGATCATGGGGGCGTCCCATGATTTGTGGTAACCGCTAGGGTTTAGTGTCCCATTCTTCCTAGNTGGTATGAGAAGTTTTGGAAAAATGTAGTAAAGCGGAGTAGTAAAGATTGCATACCAGACTTGTGACTCTTCCAAGACTATTTATAGGAGAAGGAAATAGCTTTGAGAGTGCTTGCACGTTTTTAGGAGATCATGGGGGCGTCCCATGATTTGTGGTAACCGCTAGGGTTTAGTGTCCCATTCTTCCTAGTTTAGCGGGGGAGCTAAGGAGAAAGAGGAGACGTGGGTAAGACTTGGTCTTGCTAGGGCCCCGTCCTAATATCATCGTAGGATATACCCCAAAGGGCTTAATCCTTCGATTGGCGAATTCCTAATTGGTAACTAGATCACAAATGATTAGTTTTACGCCATTGAAGATTTTAGGAGGCTAGTTGGAGCCTTCGATATGTAGGTTACGATAAGGCTCGAAGGGGGGGGGGTCCTTCGACCTGATCGGAGGGTACATTATCAAGTAGCATGTAGATAAGTTTCATCAGAATTAGGAACGTATGCATTTATATCAACATTTGTCTTTGAATCAATATTATACAAACATATTACATTCTTAGAGAGCTTTCTTGAGAAAACAAGGGTTTTTGTAACCAGACCAAATTTTCCATCATAATACGGGTTCGGCTCAGGTGTGGGTTCGGCTCAAGCTTGAGTATATGCGTCGTTTGAATGATTGACCCGTTTTCAGAATGATGTTGTCAAGTTCTTTTACTTTGTGTTTGAAGATCAATGATTTCATAAAGGCTTTTGTCTTCAAGACTCGAATAATCATTTTCAACTTTTCGTGCTCTTTTTTAAGATTGGAAATTATCTTTAAGTGTTTTGTGATTTGAGTATGAATGTCGGAAATTTCAACTTTTAAAAATTTAACATGTTACACGAGCTTTTTCATCGAATTTAATTTTCAAAAGTTTTTCTCGATAAATAGCTTCTGAATAACCTTGCTCAACGGCCTTTTTTTCTTTCTAAATCAATTTTGAAAAAGTTTTTCAATGGCCTTGCATCTCTCAAGCTCTAGAATTAATAGTCATTCGATCGTTGAACTTCACGATTGACATCATTACACTTATCAATTTCAGCTTGTAAATTCACAACTAAGGAAGCAATTAATTTACGCTCATGATGATGATCCATGTTGTCATGTTCAACCATACCTCAATTAGGATCCATATCTAGAGTGTCGGGAGTGATATTGATATTCTAGATCCATCGCATATATGTCATTAATGGACTCGAGTTGCTCATGATGTTGTCTCTCATGAACAAGCAAGCTTTAATCAATCATATCATTATTGTTTACCTCATCCATGGTGTATGTGTCATTGAAAGGTTCGTTGTCAGCATTATCACTATTGAAATGACTTCCTGAATCTTTGCTATGAAGATACAATTAGCATTCAGTTCTTCTTCCTCCTCTTCCTCGTTAGTCTGCACTATAAAATTATACTCTTCTGCAGTCAATGGAACCCCAGATTGTTGCTTCTTAGCAAGCAACATTCTTTCCTTGAAATAACCATAGTCTCTCACCCTCTTCTTAGCCTTGTATTTTGATGCATAATGCCCCATCTGTTGGCAGTTATAACACCTTACCACAGTAGTATCGCCCATTTTCACAAGTATCCTAGCATTCCCTACTTGTCTTTGTAGTGCGTCATCTCTTCTAGTGTTCTCAATCAATTTATTCCTGGTGTTTGAAGTAGTAAGAAGATTGTTGTTTATTAGTTTGGAGTAGCAGGTTTTCTGTATGGCTCTGATGAGAAGTGTCATTGCCTTTTTCATCTCCTTCGCTTAAGCGTCTTAATTCTCAATAAGAGCATTTTCTTCCTCTTCTAATCCAGATGAAACATATGGTGTCTTCACTTTAGCCTTAGACCTACTCCTTGATGATGATGTGTGTGATGAAGAAGGTGTGTGTGATAATGAAGGTTGGGTTCTACATGCATGTTGATGCTACTAATGCTTATGGATCTCGTGTCTTTCTCAACATCATCTCTTCTCTCACTTCACTTGCCTCTTTTTGATTTTGCTTCAGTATGTCAAAGATTTAGTTGAAATCAGTGGCATGTAAATCCTTTATCTATCTCACGAGAGTAACATACCTACTCCATTCTAGTTGTAGACTTAGCAGAATCTTATATTCTTGTTAATCCTTTTGGCATTCAACTTGTTCCTAATTAGCTCATTCGCAATCTTAGAGAACCTAAGGAAATACGACTTCAATGATTCCCCCGTTATAGATGTAAAGTTCTCATATTTGTAAATGATAGTTGTGTGCTTGTCCTGTAACCCTACTTCTGTTCCTTGCATTTGTTTTTCAATTTCCTTCCACATAGCATGTGGAGTAGTGCAACTATCCAGATTAGCATAAATCTCATCTAGTAGCCATACTAAGATAACATTTCTTGCTGCTTTGTCGATCTTATACCGTGCCAGTTCATCTGCATTCAAGTCTGCAAGCGTTTTTGTCCTAGTAACAACAAGTTTTGCAGGTGTAGTAGTGTCATCAACAAGCACATTTATCTCTTTGAACTCATAAGGTCCTTTGAGTATAGAATTGAGAATGAGGTTTCCATTGGGTGTTTCATCTATATAACTTACCAAATGACTTGACCATTGGACGTATCCATCTCTGTAGAGCATAGGAGAAAGATTTTCAGAACAGAATGGACTATGTCCTTTTGTGAAGCTATGTTAATCATATGTGATGTGAATCTTGTTTGTAGATCTTTGATATGAAAATTATGGAGTGCGCACACGATAGCATAAAACTAGTAATTATTAAGTTCGTATACGTACTAAAGCATGAAATATTAACTGCTCATTAAATTGGCCCATTTAAATGGGCTTGAATTTGATTCCTCCATTTTTTATTTTTTATTTGGTAAAGGGATTACCCCGGTAAAATATATATTAATCACAGAACGTTGAAGTACAATGAAATGTGACTAAATAAATTGCGTAGTATTTGCACACAGGAAGAATTTGTAAATATTGAAGTTTAATCGTGGATATTCATAAATGCTATTAGTTTTTCCAAACCTGTAACCTACCATAAAACAGACCATGAAAATCGTCAAATTGAGCATTCATATTGTAGGATCGTGTTTTATGTTGATTCATGTGATGATTCGGGTGGTATTGGGTGATGGAAGAACATGGTGGACATAGTTAATGTTAGAGAGAGAAAGAGTAGAGAGGAGATGGAACCTAGAGAGAGAAAGTGTGAAACCAAAAAAAAAGAAAAAATAGATAGAGGAGGTTCACCCTCTCCAAGGATGGAGAGGGGTTTATATACATGTGTTTGCCACTTGGGCTGCGGATCAGGCATACAGTGGGTAAAGACCCGTCCTTCTTCCGCGAACTAACTAACCTACTTCTACACTACATATTACTAACTAACATTACAACTACGAGCTAAACAATGCTTAATCACACGTGGGGTGACCGAACCTTTCTAATACAAAAAACGTATTCCTAACAATCTCCCCCTAAGGGAGGTCACCCCATTAGATCTTAATTCTTGAATTCTTGCATTAAGATCTTTGTAGATTCTTTTGTAGCTCGTAGTTGTAGATTCTTCATTGATATACGACTCAAGATGACTTTCTTGTTGTATATGATGATCTGTTGACTTTGCTCTTCGCTCTTCATCCATATAATTAGCTTTAAGTCATCCTTGAGTGTACTTGTCTCTTTGTGATGTTGTGATTGTCTTTGTGATGTCATGCTTACACTTTTATTGTTCATGATCTTCTGCATCAGAGTTGTGGAAGCATAGTTGAAGCCCATTCTTTGATCATGATTTATTGAGTTATAATATTGAAGTGTAAGCATGTGATGATGAATCTGCATCTTTTCACCAATCTGCATCAATCGTCAACTTCTTTATCTTTGGGGAGGTTACGCCTTTCCAACATGCTCATACATCTTTGTTGAGTAGATCTTCACGGTTGAAAAGCTCTGACCCCTCCTTATAGATGTTGGTATGAGCATGTGGAACTTGAGTGATGGTGGTGATCACGGTAAGTATGGTATCTTGAGCTGCATAAAACTTGGTTAGTAATAAACATACCGGCACTTACAAGTTAGGACTTCGAGATTGTCAACAGCATAGTGTGAAGACTTTCTCTAATCCTTACCAAGGTCGTTCCTAATCGGATGCCCCCGAAAGGGCTTACACTGACATACCGAAGTACACCAACGATTAGGTGAGTCGCTGGAGATCACCCCACGACTATAGACCTTTTGGAACACCACCGAACACACTACGCGTAACCCACAAGTGATTACCGAAGAGACCTGCTGTCAGGGCTGCTTGATGTTGACCCTTGCAGGAGTTTCCACTCAATCATTGGGAAATACTTATGTATATTCCCTCATAAGTGTTCTAGGCAGATTGCTAAGATCTGCGTAGGACTCGAAGTATTACACCTGGTGCCCTTAATGTTGAATCACCAGTGTATAAGTATCAAGTGTACCTATGAGATCTTTTGATGCATCTCTTGGCTCTAGACTCGATAAGTGCACATTTGGTTATCCTATTCGGAGACTAGGGAGGGGTCTCCTGTTTCAATATCAACTAGCTCTAAGAGACAAGTTGATAGTTTACATCGGTTCCCCGTGAGAATGAAACAAGCTCTTTTGAGAGAACTTGAGTGGCTGGAAGGTTTAGTGCAGTGCGTCACTGGGTCCATGACGTCTTAATCTTCAATACCGAAGTTACCTTGGTAACAATCAGTAGCATATGAATTGAACCCGGTGTCTTCCCTAAGGTTGAATAATTGGAGGGCTATTTCTTTTCACCCTTTTCTCATTTCATTTCTTTTTAATTCTTCAACCCCTTCAGTGCTTACCAAGACTTCATAACTAGAACCTTGTTGGGTTTGTTCCAGTCCTAGCTCAGTCTTAGTCGGCACTCTTCCCTTTCTCACTTTTCTCCTTTTTTCAATCATTCCTAAGGACTTCTAATCTATCTATTGGATTGTCCCTGGGAAGATCCTTCCGGTTCTGGTGGATCATGGGAACATATACCTAACCTAACCATCCTTATAACTTCATGCATTAAATAATAGTGGTCGGTCTTTTGGTATCTTTCCACAATCGCCATATAACCAAAATCATTGAAAATTCTCTCAAGGTGTTTATGATAAAGAAACACATTTTTGTTAACACCTTGAGAGTTTTATCATTTTTAAAATGCTCCCCCTTAACATGTGCGTATAGGAAGAAAGAAATTTGCACATGTCGGGGTGAGTTGCACTTATTTGAATTGATTGGCTCTTAATAGACATATACCAGAGGGACACGTTTACGTTGCTTAGTTAAAGGGATCCATTATCAGTTTTTAGGTGATAACTATCCCTAATAACTAACTTGAAGTTGTTAACATTCCTTAAAAAAGGAAGTTAGACCCGTCAAAGTATATATCTAAGAAGAGTTTCTCGAAACGGTACATTCTACTTGGACCAGTCCTCTTCGAGACACGTTTACATCACTGGTTAGACCAGCTTGAAATTATTACCCGGCCAGGACTAGTCTTTTCGATTCACGACTTTTCATGTTTCGTCAATTCATCATTCAAATTCTGAGTCATAAGCAATTCACGGTTTCTACTTGATTTTGTACACACCGCGAAAGACTCTAAGCCACTTGCTCCCCCTCAATATGTGCCCATTGATTGAATCAGTTTTGAAAAACTTTGGCACATACGGGTGAGCTTGCAAAAGGGATCATTTATTCATCATTTTAAATCACTTGCTCCCCCTCAATATGTGCTTTGCTCATATTCTAAAATGTTTTAAAATTTTAGCACATAAGGGAGCGATCTTTTGAGTCCAAAACATCTTTATAAGTTCAAAAACATCAAATTTAATCACTTGCTCCCCCTTAATATTTGCTTTGATTATCCAAAAACTTTAACATTTTAGCACACAAGGGAGCATTCTCGAAAGTCCACAAATATACTTTATGAGTCCAAAAACATCACTTTTAAATCAGTTTTTATATTTAAATCACATTCTCTCCCCCGATCATAAAATTTCAAATCATTTGAGATTTTGTGATCCCAATTGATTTAAATGATTTTCTCAAAAGCTTTGGAGAGACATGTGATAAAATTTTAAATGTTTACTGATTATGAGACACCTTTTGAGTTTTCACTGTGGCTGGTGCACAAAGTTTTTAAAGGTGCAGAAATTTTGAGCACATACGCTCCCCCTCAATTAATGATCCGTTTTTCCATTTTAACGTTTAGTAGCCATTAATGTGAGTGGTAACGTATACGAGAAAATTTAAGACCAATGGCCACCTTGTACACCACAAAATCTCTTTTGAAGAATTTTTAGAAGAAAGAGATTTTGGGAAAAGAAGACTTCTCTTCTTTTACTAGAAAGACTGCACTGAAGCGTACAACATTTCGGATAATCCACACACAGTGAAAACATGAAAACGTGTTTTTACACGTATTTTGAAGACCGGGTTGCTATCTGAAGTAATAGCAAGCCATAATTTTAATCGCGGGTTGCTATCTGAAGTAATAGCAAACCATAATTTAAGCGCGGGTTACAATCTGAAGTAACTGCAAGCCATATAAGGCATGTTTTGAAAACATTTTTGAACTTCTGATCGACCTTCGTTTAAAAACCCGTGTCATTATTGAATGACATTTCTAGGACCGTAAATGTTATCGATGCCAGAAGACATGCCTTAAAACAATCTATTTTTGGTATTTTCTATTTTTCAGATTTTTATGGGTTTTATAGGTTTTATATTTTTGTATTTTTCTTTTCTGGGTTTTAAATTATATAAAAGGATACAAATTAGTTTAAGAAGATGTTGACCTCAAGACCGAAAATAGGAGATCGGTCTGCATGTTGTAGAAGTCAGTAGTCAACATCTCTTAAACTTTCTCCACCAAAGCTTTCGAGGCTCCTGAATAATCGTCTGAACTTGTGGTTGCCATGATGTAATCTTAAACGGGATTTTACAACTCTTGTGACTTAAACCGAGAGATCGATTCTCTCCCGGGATTTTACTAAAGTCAACAAAAGAAACCGAAAGATGTGATATGCGATTATGACTTAGAGTGAGATCTTGGATAAGTCACAATCTGCACTAAGTGTCAAGTTGCGACAAGTCAAGTTACAATAGATCCGATCGTAATGAGTCAAGTCGTAAGGATTAACTCACAACGTCAAATTACAATCAGACTAATCGAAACGACTTAAGTTACAACAATTCACCAAGCGCAAGTAGTTAACAAATCACTAGAATCTCACAGCTGAGTTAATCACTAGGCACCACCAAATCGTCGAATTTTAGCCTCCTCATTATAAAGCTTTGGTAGCTTAGCAAAGTATCATCTCACGCTTGAATAGTTCTTCTCATCTTTCTTCCAGCTGAAAGGCTGAAGTAATGCGTACCAAAAGTATCCAGAGACCACTTCCCCCAAGTAGTTGAAATGATGCAATCAGTCTCATTATATGAAGCTCAAAAACCCGAAGCACACTTGTACCTCTTTTATCATCAGAAACTGTTTCTTACATCTCTTCCCCCACTTAGTTGGAATAATACACCAAGAGAACGAGTTAGAACACTGATCTTCTCTGCGGTGAATAATCTTCAATTAGGAAGAAGTATAAAGCTCATCACGTGTACTCGTTGTGCATTCCGATGTATGTCTCCTTCCCCTTTGTTGGTATTGATACTTCAGAATCAGCAACACATTTTACACCCATATACTTGACATCTTGTGAGAAGAACAAAATAAGCTCAAATGTATCCTGTGAGAATTAACTTGCTGAAGAGCAATGTGAGGACATCTAATTGGGGAATAATTCGTACTATATCACTCTCCCCCAATTAGTGTTCTCCCCCAAACTGACAACCTTACAAATGAATGCCTTGAGTACGAAGAATTCTTTTGATAATTAAATGCATACCGTCTTTAGTCTTCTAACACATAGCAGAGAATGTAGAATAGACTGTAGACTCGACCTTCTTCAATGTTGTCCAGTTGGGGAATAGGATATCAACATCTTTATCTCACCAAATGTATTCCAGTTATGTTATATATGCCAAATCAGCCCAAAATATACACATATACCCATCGAAAGACGAAACGATAACACCAAAGTAACACGTTGAAGCTCTGATCCTCTTGAATTTGTTGTCTGATGTTGGTGAAGGCAGATAAGGTAGAAGTACGTAGAAAAAGGCAATAGAAGGATATAGAATCAACCAATATCAGACAAAAATCACCTCGATGTACACATTTCTCTCCCATGCTGATTCTGATTAATCGGAATCAGCATAATGATGTGTACGTGTAGCATTAACTGGAAGCCCTTCATCACTGATAATATAAGCCCGTGAGAGGATGTTGATAACTCTCACAAATCCTGAACTGAAGTATTCAGGAGTCATGAGATGATGACTAATTGAGTTTGCTCCCCCTCAATTAGGCCATCGAATGTAAAGAGCCTCTTCAATACTTGTGAAGTTTCTGAATCGGCTCCCCCTCAAACTGATCATCTCCTTTTATAGATTCCACACTTTAACGTCATGATCACGTTTGAGGGTCTTGATATTAACCATCTTCTGCTTTATCTGAATCACTCAATCATCTGGAGTACTAAATGATAACACCAAGTTCGAATCCCA
>LBNU01019790.1:24744-37244 GCA_014162995.1 Artemisia annua
CCAACCTTTGTGTTGACACTTTAGCATGTATTTTCAGGTTTTTATGCAATGGCACGCTACAGGAGGTTTTGGCAGGGCATGGCATGGTCATAGAAGACTCTGATATTCATACAGGGACCGTTTAAATTATTTTTAAAGGCCTACTTCCGCATTACTTTTAACAATGTAAATTCAATGCATTTTGTTAAACTATTTTATTCTAAATGAATGAGATGAAACCGTTCTTTGCACTTGTGTTGTGGTACCAATTGAGTTGCACCCCAAAAACATTACTTTCCGCTGCAAACCATTTTTGGGGGTGTGACAATGTCAGCCAAAAAAATTCCCTTCTTGCCAAAACCAAACAGATAAACATGCTAAAAAAATTTTTAACAAATCAATTGACAAAAAGACAGCATTTCACTCTTAACACATATATGCACTCCCTAAACAGGGTTCTTTTCACCTTTCCCTAATTTTACAAACAAATAAAAACCTTTTTTTACACACTAACACACCTAAAACCAAACACACCTTCCTACTCACTGCCTGCATTTTACCACTTCATACAGCTTAATAATAAACAAAAATATTAAATAAAAAAAATCAAATAGAACAAAAAACAACAAAAAACATTAAAGGCAATCCAACTATAGATATAAACATATCACTTTTTTTAACCATACAAAAAAACACAAGCAATTCAGATACATCATAAGTTCACGTTTTATTGATATTAACATACACCCTGACCGTATTGTAACTACGGTAGAGGTTTCATAGACCCTGACTACATTTTCATGA
Organism: Artemisia annua; assembly: GCA_014162995.1. Taxonomy (NCBI): domain Eukaryota; kingdom Viridiplantae; phylum Streptophyta; class Magnoliopsida; order Asterales; family Asteraceae; genus Artemisia; species Artemisia annua. The sequence goes on from LBNU01019790.1 coordinate 25,528, forward strand.
ACTTCCTAAACACAGCTACCATACAAAGTTGAGATTTTTAAAACAGGGTCATACAAAAGCATACGAAACTTAAAAAGATTGAGACATAACAACACAAAAGCAATAGAAACACACAACCTTACTTAAGCTTCCTGAGTTTGTTCACCATTCGACCTTTCTCACCAGCACGTAAAACAGCACCATGGCTCATCTGAATAAGCCTACTTATCTCCGCAAAATCTTCTTGCTCCGCAGCCCTAAGAACAGCCAAACACTCATCCAGAACATAGTCACTCTCGAGCTTCATCAATTCCAAAATTATCCCATGCCTGTACTCCCTCCTAGCTTCCACCTCTTCAAGCATTTCGTTGTAAATTTTCTCAGCATCCTCATATGCCCTTTTTCTCTCTCAAAAATAGTACACAGAACCTTCTCAACTCGACGATCCCCAATTTGATGTGCAATCTTCAGACACTTTGAAAACTTACGAGGCATCTCTACCAAATGAACTTGGATTCACAGCTAACAATTTCGATGATTGAAGACAAATGGAGCCCTAATTTTAGAATCCCCTTTTCCCTAAATTTTTTTTCCCTAGATATCGTTTCCAATCGATATGTAAAAAACCCCTGCACCCTTACTCTTTATCATAAGCCCAGCTGTATAAACTTTTGTAAAACAGTGGCCCAAAAATAAAAATAAAAATATGGCCTTGCTCTTTTAGTGGCCCAAACATATAATACATATTACTTATAAACAACTATTGGTCGGGTTTTTGGTCAAATAAAGGTATGTGAAATAACACATACCATTACATCACATCGTCTATGATGATTCTTGTAGCAACGACCACACTTGGGTGCATCACCATTTTGATTCTTCTTGTTCCCATCCCTCATAGCATAAGCCTTAGCCACATCTTGTCGCTTGTTTCGATGATCATTACCCTTACGCTCTGTTGTCGAGTTTTTTTTTTGTGAAGGAATGGAAGGGGATTGGAAGGGAAATCAAAAATATGGGTGTTCTTAAGTTTTTTTAAGAAGGAAGAGGAGGGGACGGGAAGGTGGGAGGGAGGGAAGGTATCGACTTTTTTGTGTATATCTGTTCCGCCCAATTTTTGGGGGATTAGGAAGGGAAGCGGGCTATTAACATCATGGGCTTGTGTAAAATTACAAATATGTCCTTATTATTCATGCACGTTCCATATATTTTGACCTAGTTTGCACACTTTACAGCAGCATATCTGTACACATCGGCCTCCATTTTCTCTCATTAGCAGGTAAGTTTATCCCTTGAATCTTCACGTCTGTATGTATCTTTCATATTAACATCACGAATTGACTTGTTAAAGTGGTTCAAAAACAAGATTTTTCAATTTGTCTTACTCACGAATTGACAATATTAATGTTTTATGTGATGTCTATATGCTAGTTTTTTTTTTTTTTTTGAGATGCTGTTATAAGTATCAGATACATCAACAAATTTATCAGGTCTTGTAGTTTTTTTGAGATGCTGTTATAAGTATCAGATGCTGTTTTGAGATGCTGTTATAAGTATCAGGTCTTGTAGTTTGTTTTAGTATGTAGTATGTCATGTTCATAGTTGGAATTAGAAGTACATTTTGTTGGAATTAGATAACATGTCATACATATAAAAGAAGTATCAATGCATACGTATCCGTTATAGGTTGCTTATTCGCATTAGAGAACGTCAGCTGCGCTTGATGATGTTTTTACTTTGCTAGTCTCATATACATATATAGAGAGGTTAAATTAGAAAAGTGTTCAACTTAATTTCAAGAGGATTGCATCAAAGAAGTCGATCTAAACATGCTAGCTTCACTTTGCAAAAAAAAAATTGAAATTTCAGCTCACAAGCCGAGGCGAAAGCTTTATAGCTTAATGACATGTCATAGTTGGTCTTTGAAAGGGATTAGATAACATGCCATAGTTGGTCTTTGAAAGGGATTACTTCCTTCCAGTGTTTAAATGCAGACAATATCAGCTCCTCAACATCAGACTGTTAGTAAAGTCAAATTTAATTAGTCTGTCTTCCCGTTACTTCTTTTCTTTTAGCAATAATTCAATACTGATAACGAGATCAAGATGATCCCAGTAAGGGATACATTTGAGCTTTTAGATTAATTGAGTCTATTTCGAAAATGCAACCACATCATTGACCACCAAAACCTATTGAACTCCAAATTGGAGTTGTAATACTAAGATTCGAGAAAACATAACATTGAATTAGTTCATAAGGTTAATGCAGGTTGGGTTGACCCACCTACATGTTTGTTAGTTTTCGACATCTTACATGTTACAAGTCTGATTTATATTGCTTGGATTTATGTGTAGAGATGGTTTTCCTTTCTTGGTTTCTAGAAGAAGCTCATTAAAAGTTATTACTATGTAACTAACAAATGATATTAACTATTTGTCTTATGATAACTTATATACTTCAAAATAACAATGGGCAAAAGTGATGGAGCTGCCAAAAATGATAATGATGGAGCTACCGTGAAGAAAGAGGCATTGTCGTGGATTGATCAGATGGATGCTGCATTCATCGAGGCTTTGCTTAAATATGTCATTATGAGCTTGTCATGTTTTTACTTTTTAAAAGTTAGATTGTTGCTGTGATGGTTTATAAATTTTAAAAACAAACCGATTGATTTTATGCATGTTGATACAGTTGACCCATTGAATTTGGATATTACTTTACCTGTTGTCAGTTGACCCATTTAATTAATATACAAATGCATGATTTACTTGACCAATTGACCCATTGAATTAATATACAAATGCATGATTTACTCACTGTTGTACAAGTTGTGGTGTAAATAGTGTGTTTTGTCGTGGTCACTAGTAGCAGGCCAAAGAGGATTTGTTGAAATACGGAGTATTAGTTTTTAGGGTATATTGGTAATTTGGGTATCTTCCCATCATTTTCTTGCAACTTAAAAATTAAAACTCAAGAACACAAATAAAAACCCTTCCATTCTCCACAGTTTCATCCCTCCCCTTCCCATCCCCTCCCCTTCTCTTCTTTAAAAATTAGACTTGAGAACAGAGTGTAAGGGATGCGTGGGGCCTATGTGGGACCCACGGCTGTTAAATGGTCTTAATGGGGAGAGTCTCCATTATACCACTCACATGAAGATAGAGGCACTAGTGGAAAAATGGTGGGCTCCACATAAAAAAAACATTATTATATACTTTGTGTGGACTCATTCCCTTAGCTAAGGGAAAAAGAAACACCCCCTTACATGGAATGATAAATAGACCTAACCAAATTAACCTAAAAGTGTACCTAATGCATAAATAACTTGTACAGTAGACCTAAAAGTGAATTAATGCATAAATGACTTGTACAATGCCGTCACTGTACAAGTTATTTATGCATTAGGTGCACTTTTAGGTGCATTTAATTAGGTCCATATATCAATACTCTACTTACATTTAACACCCCTAAGCTTGTTAACAATAGATGTGATTAGAGTGAGCCGGATCGAAAAAAATTGAATCGAAATAAGTTATAATGAAATTGAAAGTAGATATTTCTATTTTAACTTTTACAATAACCGAAAATTTCGGTTTGCTTTATATTTTTGTCCAAAACCGAACCTTAATAACCGCATCGAGAACAAATTTACAAGTTATATTTACTTTGCATGTGGATTTAAAATTTACTACGTATTTGTCTTCACGTTTATGTGAGTGTTCACCTATATGTGTGTTTACTTGACAATATAACAATAACAAAAATGCCTATTCCACAATATGGTGTATTTGTAGAAATTTGGAATAGAATTATTAGGCTTATATCAAAAAAAAAAAAAAAAAAAAAAAAAAAAAAAAAAAAAAAAAAAAAAAAAACAAAAAAAAAACAAAACTTAGGCAACTTTATTATGTGAAATAGATTTGTTGGTACAAATTTGTCACGCCAAAATATTAACGGTTAAAAACCTAAAAACCAAGCCAACACTGATGAAAAACCAAAAAAATCGAACCGAACTAAACCATGCCCACCCTACATTTAATAACACTCTATCGAATGCATTTTTTCTCAAATTAACTCTCCGCTGATAAAAATGAAAGTTTAACTAAATTTATCGTATTACTATTAGTTCATGATATTATTGTAAATTTACATAAAAAAAATAAAATAAAATAAATAAAAAAATAAGAAAAATAGTTAAATTTAAAACTAACATTATGCAAAAAGTAAGAAACCAAAAACTGTAACAATTTTACTTTTCTTGAACTACTATTTGTTTTCTGTCAGAGCACTGGGTATCGTCAAGCCAAATGCCTCGTGCCATTGACAAAAAGTGTCGTCACGTCAGCAAAACACTCTATGGCATCAGAAACTCTTTGGCACCACATTTTGTATCGTTACCGTTAGCACCAGAAAATGTGGTGTTGTTGGACAATTTTTTTATTTTTTTATTTTATTTTTTCATTTTTATATATAATTTATTAGAGACATATAAAATTGAAATTAAAACACATTAGATTAACTAAAATTTAATTTCATTAATATAAAACACATTACACAATAAAATAAGGACTAATGGTGCAAGAAAAACAAGAGCAAATAATGTAAATTTATATAACAACAAAGTTTAAAGTGAAAAAAAAAAACAAAACAAAAAAAAAAAAACAAAAAAGATCCCTTTCTCAACACATAACACAACATACAACACAAACACAACAACCCACCAAAAAAAAAGAAAAGAAAAAAGGCGCTGGCTGGCGGCTACGGCGTGGCCACCACCTTTGACGCAACTTCTTATACCGGCGTTCCCCTTCTGGTGTGTTTGGGCTGCTGGCTTGGCGCGTAGCCTGTTGGCTCAACGATAAACCCCCCCCCCCCACGTTGCGACAAAGGGAGCTATTATTCATTCGTAAGATGAACTGACTAGTGTAAAGGCTTGTGACTGTACTTTCTTCGTCCCAAATTATATAATTCACATTTATATTTTGATTTGTCTCAAAATATGTGTCCACTTTCATGTTTTAACCAACCATAATAATATCTTTAATATACTCCATTTTTTTATTGGGACACTCTTCTATATGCATTAAACTGTTGTACTGTGAATGTACACTGCTTTAACTGATTATACATATGAGTGTCCCAATCAAAAAATGAAGTGTGCCAATCATCTCCCTAAAACTATATACTTGTGAAGAGTGTAATAATTTTAATTTTTATTAACTATGTGCATTTTTAAAGTAAACATTTAATGTGAGGCGAAGGGAGCATAGATCAGCGGGTGCACACATAATTGTAACGATAAATAGCTGCGTGCAGTAACTTTCTAGGCAGATTCTAGTAGGGGCCAAAAGATTTCGACGCTGAGGGTGTAACATAACAGGTAAAGAGTGTCACGGTTTTGTATAGCAAGTGATCGACAAGTTTGTTCATTTAATTTTAATTGCAATACGTCATCTTCGAAATATCTTGTGAATACAATTGAAGCCATGTGAGATGAGTGGCTCATTAACCTAGAGGTTGTGAGTTCAAGTCTCAGTGGAGACACGTGAGATAAAATTTGTGTGATATGTGGTGTAGGTTGTAAAACTTTGCCGTTCTAAAAAATTATTGAAGCACTTTTAGGATAAAACCATTATAAAAAATATTATGAGGATTAAAACAAAATATGATCAAAATGCGAGTATTAAATATTTATTGACCTTCATCTAATCAAAAACGATATTATACTCAAACACTTGGGGTCATACAATTTGACCGAGCGATTTAAAGTATATATATAAACAAAGAACTTTTAAGCAATGCAAATCAAGAGAACAATTTTATAACTTTTCCATTAGCTCATCATAAATCAAAGTCTGTTACTCAAAAACTCTTAATTTAAAGTGATTAATGAATTTGGGTCTCGATAATAAATGGGGTGCTCTATTGCGAAAAGATATTTAGATCCCGACCTAATAAAACACAAGTGTGATTGCTATTTTTAAATGCAAAAATCTCCCAAAACCTCGAAAAAAAAAATGGAAACTCATCTCAAAATAGTGAAATATTTTCAAAAGATTTTCGGATGAAAAATTAAACCGAATGGTTGAAGGAATCCCTAATTTTTCTCCCTCTGATTTCGCCTTTTTATTAAACTGAAATTTTTGAATTCATCTTTTAGATGGATCATATCACACAATCCATAAAATCTTCCGTAACCCATACCCTAAAACCATCAATAAACCTGAAATCATCACAGAAACAATCTCACACCAGGTACGTAAAGCAAATTATGATTCCAGTTTTCATATTTTTATTATTGATTTGGGGTTGCAAGTGCACACTTTGTTTCCATTTACATAACCAATAATCAATAATTATGATTTCAGTTTACATAAACAATAATCAAAATCGGGGTTGCAGGTACATACTCTGATTATCTTCTTCTAAGCTAATTTTATTTTTAAGTTTTGTTATGATTGAATCGATTTAGGTTAGCCGATCAATTTTGTTGTATGATGGATTAGCGATTACGAATTAGTTTTATATGCAATTATTGATTTTTTCGATTTTACTTTTGAAATCAATCTTATTCGATATGAATGTAAGTGTATATTACTCTATTGATTTATTTTAATTTTATATTTGTGATTCCTCATGTATTGACAAATTTGTTCTTCGTATACCTAACCTCTCTTTTCTCGCTCATCAACCCATCTACTTCTCAGTTGAGGTTTTGTCAGTCATCCAATTCCCACGTTTACACTGATGATGAATCCATACACACAGTGTTGAAATCCGTACGAATAGAATCTATGTTCGGAAATCTATTGTCTCTTCCCTTAATTCCCGCTTTTTTTGTGATGAATTGCATATCAACGTATTGATGAACAGTTCTAAAATGGTAAACCATTTTTTCTAAAAAATACGTATATTCCATATCAACTCGCGCTCTCCTCTCTCTGCCTCGTCGCTCGCTCTTGCGCTTCCGCTCTCCGGCCAGCCATGGGAGGCCGCGCGCGGGGAAGGCGAGCGCGATACCCCGTAGCAGGCGCTATAGCAGCTACCCCGAAGCCATGTCTCAACACTCTCACACCGTACATATTTGTCTTAGTACATACACCTTACTGACACATGCGCGGCGCGTGCGCGCGGGTGATGGTTTGTGTTTAAAATTAGGTTTTTGATTTTTATGGCGGTTTTTTGTGTGTTCATGAAACGGGTCGCCGCGTTGTTGTGGGAGATGAGACCGTGTATGGTGGTACCCGTCTCAATCTTGGTCCATTTGGTCACGTACTCAAGATCACGTGATCCTGGAAGAATCCTTAGCAAAATATGGAACGGTCTTACCTCGCTTCCCGACCAGGCTCTACTTGTTTTATATCGGCATTAGGGCCTTGTGTTTAGTAATATTTAAACTCTATACCCCTACTGTAATTTGTTATTATGAACTATAACCCTAAGACCGTCCCATGGACGGGGTGGAAGATTATGAATGATTAAATTATGTAATGAATGACTTTTATAATTAGTGATATCAACTGCAAGTTTTTATACATTTGGTTCATGTTCAAGCCTAGGCCGGTCAGCCCGTAGTAAAGGCTGAGGCCGTGACATTCTGCGCTGGGACATTCATGTTGCTATTTGGCCGCTCTACAAATTTGGATTGATAAAGTGATTTCAAGTTACGCCCCTTGATGCACCTATATTCATTTTGACCTCCTTAAACATAAAATCAGCCCCATATTACTGAGTTCAAACTGAGAGTGTATTCTGGATTGTTTATGATTTTTTTGGTTTTCTCCAATCTCCAAACTTAAAAATGTATAATTCAGTTTGAAATAAGCCTCTCCAAAGCACGCCGCTAGAGAGGAGGGCCGTTTGGTGCCCCGAGAACCCTTTCAGAGAATGAGAAATGAAGCAGAGAATATAATTGCAGAAGAATAGAAACATCAGGGAGAGAATTTTGTTCAATTCTCAACTCGTTTGGTATACCACAGAGAGCTTGACCCGAGAAACGAAAAAAAAATATTATTTGATGATTCTTTTTTTTAAAAATTATTTTTCTAAATAACATTCTTAAAAAATATATTTAAAAAAAGTTTTTTTTATAAATTAATATATTTTATATTTTTAATTATTTATAAAATTTTTTTTAAAAAAAAACTTATTTTTTAAAAATTTAAATTATTTTTTATAAAAATTATTTAAAAAATTTTTTTGGGTCTAAAATAACATTCCTAAAAAATATATTTAAAAAAAATATTTTTAATTTATTTTAAAAAAAGAACTTACTTTTTTTTAAATTTATGTTGTTAAAAAAAAATTAATTTTTTATAAAAATTATTTAAAAAAAATATTTTTCTAAATAACAATTCTAAAAAAAGTATATGTTTCAAAATTTTTTTTTTAAATTAGTTTTTATAAAAATAGTTTTTAAAGAAAATTTATTTTTACAAAAACCTATTTACTTTTGTTAAAAAAAAAAAAAAAAAAAAAAAAAAAAACCAAAAATTCCACTCCTCCATCCTCAAATTCTCCACAAAAATTATAGAATGGGGAGTAACCAAATTCACTACCCAGATTTCTCCAAACGTCCCTCCAACTAATTCTCCTCAATGTCTCCACTTTTTTTAATTCTGCTCACCAAACAAGAGAATGTTGTCAAAGTTCCATTCTTCTCATTTTTTTTCTCTCTACCAAACGCACCCGAGACGAGTGTATATTTCTGATAGTGCGTATTATACGGTTTCATATTCAAGTTGCCTCTTTAATTTTTTTATGGCAGATACGAAATGATTGAGAATATTGCAGGGGCCTTATATATCTTCAAAATGGGGATCTAACGGGCTGCTTCCTGTTAAAAGATGAAGCTGGAAAACGCAGTGGCGGTACCATGCATTCAGGTTGTATATACTTCAATATTTTGTTGTAGCTAAAATACTATGATTAAAAAATGAGTAGATTTCCATTGGTGGATTTAAAAAGATAATACCAGATATTCAATATGCGAGTGCTGTAGTAGAGGCGTAAAAGAGATATTGTTGAAGGAGGGTATGTACCAAATGGGATGGAGTTTAGTTAGGGGAAACTCTATGTAGACAAGAAAAAGCCGGTTGTCGGCGATTTCGGATTGAAAACAAATGGGGAAACTGCGTGATACGTCATATGTGGAGTCATTCGCTATACTTGAAGAATATGAAAAAGACAGTGGGGCAGATATGCTCGGGGATCCCATGGATTAAGGGCAGGGCTCCAAGAAAAGCTCCTTGAGGGAGCAAAGTCCATATAACAGGTCAGGCACATGAAGTGAAGCTGGAATTTTAGGGAACTAATGAAGAGGCCTATTTGAAGTAAGCACGTTTCATGTTCTTTATTCACAGTGGGAACAATCATCTGTTAAGTAGTTTTCTAAACTAACTGAGCTTCGATTAAATATTATTGAACTTATCTTTTTAATGCATGCATCTGGTGTCCCATGTTTCGCTTTCTCTAATCATGCCGATATGTCATGGTATGGCCATCTTTCACTTTGTTGGCAAGTTAAATATCCATCAGTCACTATAAAAATTGATGATACCATCTTAAATGGTTATACAAGGCTAATGTAAATGTAATCATCTCGGCCGATTACCCACATGGGTGGGTTAAACTCCAAGGGTAAACTTTTTAGTTTGCTTCCATTTAAAAACCAGTAGAATATAGAAAGATGTTTGGTTGTGCTGTAGAAAGAGTGGTTTGGTTTGCTACCTGTCAAAAGGGTGTTTGGCCTGCTGCTGTCTACAAGGATGAAAGAGTTCAAAAACCATATTGATTAACCAGTTTCTCTCAGTGGACAAGTCATGTTTTGTTTAAGTACTAACATGGTTCGTAATTTAGTGGCTTAAATTTGTTTAAGTACTAAATGGCAGGTTGGTTATGGAGATACGTTTTCACGATGTTGGTTTTTGGCAGCTCAAATTTCAATCACAAGAGAGCCCTTGTGTTTTTTTTTATATAGCGATCTTTTGGCCGATTAAGCCCAAATGGGTCAATGGAAACTGCAATTGAATTTTTATTTAACTGGTCAAATAATATAATGGAATTGAACATCATATAATCGATAAGTTTTTCTGTCTTTATCGATTGGATGGAATACAATTTCTTGATTCTTATGGATTGGATGGAATACAATTTATTGATGCTTAATGATCTGTGTCATTGGCACATCCATTTTTGTCATTTTAGATTTCCTTGAATGTAATTGACAGAATTAACAAATACTAATACTTCGGCAAAATTAACAAATACTAATACTTCGGCATTTCTTGGCATACCAGGAAATTTGCCATTTTGATGAGTCCTTCTATATAGTTTGTTAGACCAATGTGTAGTTTCCTTTCCTGGTAAAGGTGCTAATAAGCTAATGTCCTAATTTGTTAGCTTCTTCTTGTGGCAGCTAGCATAGATAATTCTGTTACACCAAGTGAAGAAAACTCAAGTCAGTTTAGGAATCTAAAGAATGTAGCCTGTGGTTTCCTTGTTGTCTCGGCCTGACACCTACCACGCCAGTAATCGTCGCTTAGGTTCGACGCTTACCCACATTTATTATGTTAAAGACTTATAACAGTAACCACCCTCTTTAACTTGCATCATTTTAAAGACAAAAGTGGAGAGTGGTAGATTCTAATAAGCGTTTGGTTTTAACTTCAAAACAGATTTGATCTCTCTTAAGTTATAAAAACACAAAGGATGCATTAAATATGCTGCAAAATAATACAAATAGACGTAGTTTACATCAAATGGAAGGAAAACCGAAGTGCCCATCTTCCTTTTTTGGTTTTCAGCTTGGATTTGGGGTGTTTAGGTTTGCTTTATTAAGTAATATGCATATCGAATCATTAGAATTACATAATCATCTCTAATAGAATACACTATGTGAATAGCTTTTTCTAGATGTGCTTCTGCTGTTTGAACATGTAACAATAAGAATTATGGTGTTCAAGAGTTTTTGCAAGTTCTAACTAAAGTGATAAAGAAAATAAACAAGCCATCCCTGACATACATCTTTTTGCGAAAGTATAAGTATCTTAATTTAAGTTAAAAGAACAAGTAATTAGGTAATTTTGGTTCAACTCAAAGGATCAGTTTTGTTTACAACTTGTCCGAAATTTATTGTTTATCCTGAAAATATCAGATAGTCAGAAGCAATATATGTTTAGTGTGTAAAACTAATTATTAATAATCAGCTATCGTTTCCCAAGTGCAAACACTAAAGTATATGTTGGAATTGATCAAACTTATAAGGTGTTTGGGCTTGTGTTTTGGAACTGATATTCTGATTGTTACGTTTGCAAAATGTAAACTTCTAGAATATAGTGTTCGGTAAACTATTTGAAGATTGTGGTTATCTGCTAATTTTAACGAGAAAAAAGTTTTTCAAACGCAATTCCATACACCCCTAGTACTCTGAGTGGCACTTTGGTAATGTAGAAGTGTGGCAGTTAATGTTTAGTTTTTAGATGTCGTGAATCATATCCAAAATATTTGACGAAGCTTGATGATGTTGTAACTGTATTCACTGGGTATGATACTACATAAACTACAAAATTTTACAATTCAAGTTTTGTGTCCTTATAATATCTTATATTATTCTTATTTTTTAAAGTCCTGACCATGTATACCAAGCTAATGCAAGGCTATGAGGCTGTGGATCTAGACTTACACGCAGCTTTTGCTTCAGCTGGAAGACAACTACGTCTAATGGTGATTATCAAAAA
>LBNU01019790.1:42244-50637 GCA_014162995.1 Artemisia annua
CCAAAAATGAGGTTTTTGGTTTACAGGAGTTCTATACGGTGTATAGACTGAGACCTATACGATGTATAGGGTGTCTAATTTAAAAAACATTGGGTTTGGGGTGTTTCAAGCGTAACAACAAGAGGCATATTTTAAATGTCATTTGTTGTCAAAGATATCATCAACATTCAGTTTAGGCTGAATATGACGTGCACAATTATTATTTATTAAATGATGATTTTTACGTAGAGTAATGTAGGGCTGAGCAAAACCGACCAAGAACCGAATTGAGTCGACAAAACCGAGAAAAACCGAACTGAACCGAGTAACTTCGGTTCGGTTCTCGGTTTAGGTTTTACTGATTTTTGGTTTTCGTTTCGGGTCGGTTCAGGTCGAAAACCAAGAAAAACCGAGAAAAAAACAATAAAAACCGAGAAAACCAAAAACCAAACCGAACCAAGAAAACCGAGTAATTTCGGTTTGGGGTTTTTCCGAGTTCGGTTTCGGTTTTGTCTGTTCGGTTTCGGGTCGGGTCGGTTTTAACCCGATGCTCACCCCTAAACTAATGACAAAGGATGGTGAAAAGTTAGGACCCATGTCAAATGTCAGTGAAACATTAGTTGATTACTTTGATGGGATAGTCATATCAAACTTTTAAATTTTGGGAGACGTCTCACTTGGAGAGGTACTTGGGATATCTTCTTTAACCTGAATGAGTGAGAAAGTGTATCCATAAAAGAGATCAATTGGGGCCTCATGTGAAAACGTATTGGGGACATCAACTAGAACCACAAGGTACATGATATGTTTCTCATATGGTATACTAGGTTTCTAAAGGAATTCTATCAAGTGATCTTGATTTTGGTGAAACGCCCCTTTACTGTTTTGACCAAAAATTAAAACTTTTTAACGGACCTTCTGTTACTCTTTTATAAATTGATAAAAATCTATTACAAACCAAACCTTGAAGGTATTTTTTAAATGAAACTAGACTCGGTTACCTTCAAATCGACGGGTGGCACGACTCCTTACAACTTACGGTTTGTGATATATGAATTTTAGAAAATTGACGAAATCTGCAAGACTCATCCAGTCAATCAGTAGGTCCTTCCAGCCGTTAGGCTAGGGCTTCAGCAGTTTGGCAGGGTCTTCCAGCCGATCGGTTGGATCCCTCTGAATACCCGAAATCATTTTCTCAACCTTTTTCCGGAAAACCAACCTCCCGGACTCGATAATTCACCAAACTTTCCAGAATCCTTTAAAACAACATAAATATCATTTATATGCATAAACTTGGTCTTCACGACCCGTGTGAAATGTGCTTTAAAAAATGATAGGTATTTTGCCAAACATCCATTTTGGCCCGTTTGCATACAGTATAACACATATTATGACAAATAACCTTGATATACTCTAACTTTGACAACTACGTATACATTTGACACATTTACTTTGACTTGGGGGTTCAACAAGATTGAGCTCGGCTGTAACCACCCATAAAATTTCATCAATACCATTTCCACTGCAATACCTATATCGGGTATTTTCACAGGTAAATTTTTACTTTTATTTCTTTTTCATTACATGCATGACTCCCTAGACCTGCTCATGTATCCACCTAAGCCAAATATCTTTACATTCATATCATAAACTCCTAGTATGTCAAGTCTAAGATCTAGACATCACCACAATAAGTAATCTATCATTCTAATATATTATATCTATCACAATACCAAAACAAACCCTAATCAAGCCCTAAGTGTTTACGGTTATCTCTAAAGCCCTAATTTCTTATCTAAACCAGTTTGAAAGTGTTCGAGGCTTATGTATGAGTTACCTTAGCAACATTAGGATATCTTAGCTTCCCTAAACCCTAGTACAACCCCTTAGAGCTTAGGTACAAGTCCCTTAAGCACAAAACCCTAAATAGGTCACTTAAGCCCTGGAACTAGGTCTAAACCTTCCCGAATCTTTAGTATAAGCTACCACCACTTAGTATAAGCTTCCTAAGCCTTAATCCTAGTCACTAAACACTCTTAGGACCCTAATCTAGGTACTAAACCTTAAACTAGACCCTAATCACTCACTAAGTAAGATTAAGTCCTAAACTAAACCTAAGTTAGTGATGAGACGAAAAGTGTTACGCTTTTAAAGGGTCATTTAAGCCTTAATTCGTATAAATGTGATCAAATATTGCCCTAAATCGTTCCTTTTGTCATTTTAGGTACTTTTGAGAGGAATTCTGGAAAACGTGCATATTTGGACGTTTTTGGAGCATAAAAGTGAAGAAAACGACAAAGTTTCAAAAGAAGCAGAAATTACAACCTGACGGCGTCAGAGTCACAAGGTGACGCCGTCAGCAAGCCTTGACAAAAGAGTGGAAACCAATTATCAAATGACGGGCCAGAAAGATTTTGGAAATTAACACCTGACGCCGTCAGGTGTTAGAAGTTGTAGGCCGTTAGGTTATGAGTTAAAGAGTGATGGCCCAGAGAGGAATAGAGAGTGACGACGTTAGAAGTGGATCTAGGCCATCCGAGAAACCTAATGGCGGCGAGCTGACGGCGTCAGCCTCTATAACCTGACGCCGTCAGAATGTAAAATCTATATATAGTTTTCTATTTTTCATTCATTAAGTGTGGAACTTTATCATCTTATCTATATTTTTTGTATTTATCTTCTACTTGTGTTGTGGATAAATATAAAATGTTAGCTAATAAGAAAATAATCTTTTTTTTAAATATCTTATCTATATTTTTTGTATTTATCTTCTACTTGTGTTATGGATAAATATAAAATGTTACTTAATAAGAAAATAATCTTTTTTTTTAATAAAATTATTACTAAATAAAGTATGGTTCCAATTTTTTAAAATGAAAAATTCCCAATAGGGGTTTTGTTTTATTATATAAAAGATTAGATGGTGCCTGTCTTTAATGTTGCAAAAAGAGGATACAACTTTTTTATCTGTGTTTTTGCTTAGTTAGTTAAAAGTTTCTAGGCGCACAATAGTTTTTGCAAGTTACAAGCATGAACATACATAAATTTTGCTCATTATGCAGTATGATTCTTTGTATTCGGTATATCATGTTGTCTTTAGTACGATGTTAATATATGTTGGTAGTGTCCCTTTTTCTTATGCAATATACAACTACAGATTAATCGGGTTAAAAAAGCTTATCGGGTTAGTTTGACCCGAACCTGATAACCTGATATTATTATTGGGTTAGGTTAGGGTTGAATTATTTATCTTATCGGGGTATCGAGTAAACCTGATAAGACCCGAAAAATAGTTTTTGTGCCTACTGTTTGTGGGTTTACATGTACTTGGATTTGTAATTTTGCAGCTTGCTAATTTATATTTGCCTATTACTACCTGCTTTCTAAAGTACTAATGTTTTTTTATTGTGCTTTAATGCTTGTATACTCTATATTAAGGTATGCTTGGTTTTGTGCCTACTGGTGTTTTAACTTTTTACTTACCATGCTACTCGTATATCTTTTTGCCTACATACTACTAATGCAAACTAGTGCTATCTTTTATTTAGTTTTCACATACTAAAACATTTTTTTTTTTACTTTTCTACGATGACCACATTTTTTTATGCCTACTGAAACCTTTATTTCACTTTTGTGCAATGCATACTTTTTTTTATCACTTGTAAAACTTGTGGGTTTTAACATTATTCAACTTGTGCTTTTGTATGCAACTTTTGTACATTGCACTTTTTTATTTTTTCTTCACTTTTGTTTCATACGCAACCCGACAACCCGAAATAACCCAACCTAACAACAACCCGAACTTGACAACCTGATTCCTTATCGGGTCGGGTTGCGGGTCACCTTTTTCTAGCAAAAACCCAAATCAACCCGACCCGATACAGTTATGGTAAGCTTAAGCATAACCTATATTTATTCAAAGTTTTTTTTTATCAAGATATATATTCTATAAAGTTAGTGGATATTACAACCCTTCTCTCTTGAAACCCTCATATATTTTTTTCATGCTTTGATCTCAGTTAGGGTTTAATGATTAATCCATGAACTGTACGTTGAGGAAAGTTCGGCTTGTAACAACAATCATCTTGATTTGAGTTAAAGATGTTGAATTTTATTGACCTTTTAAAC
The DNA here is from genome assembly GCA_014162995.1 of Artemisia annua. Lineage (NCBI taxonomy): Eukaryota > Viridiplantae > Streptophyta > Magnoliopsida > Asterales > Asteraceae > Artemisia > Artemisia annua. The sequence continues at coordinate 46,352 of LBNU01019790.1, forward strand.
CTAAGAACCAAAATGGTAATCTTTTATGTGTATGTAATTCGTTATTGTTTTGATTTTATGGGTTATCTTTGAATGTATTATAGATTTGATATATTGTGTTCTTAGTTATATTTTATATGCACTGATGATTGTTATTCTTATTGCCTGGCCCCTGGTTATTGTCTGGGTTTATTTGCAAGTGTTGAGGGGTTTTGGAATTGCCCATTAAACTGCTTATATGTTTCTTTGCTAGTAAACTAAGCTGTTTGAAATAAGTTGTTCTGTACAAGTATTTAGTAGTTTGGATATGCTTATTTCGGATCACTTATTTCGAAAAACAAGTTGTGGATACATAGTTTAAGTAATATGTGAAATTGTTTGTTTTGCATATCTTAGTTGCGAGTGTTTGGGATTGCTAAGTGGCTTATGCTTATAGGCGGGAACAGATGATGAGCTTATTGTAAACATAGCTTGTGATATTGAATCCATGAAGTCTGAAATAGTCAAATATATAAATCTCAAACTGCATACTCAAAACAACTTACCATGACTGAAAATAGCTGCATTTGCCCTAGAATAAGCAGATAATCTACTCTTAAGATATACGCTATAATCAGATAAAGTGTTCAAGAAACACCCCGTGAGCTAAGCTGTTTAAAGTGTAGATAAGGATAAGCACTCCTGAACTGCAAGAATTAGTATTTTTTAGTATTCATATATGAGCGTTTTATTAACCCGTTGAGGCCGCGTACATGTGAGTAAAAAGTCTCGCCCTCCCTGGCTAACCTAAACAGGGAAAACCTCATCAGTTTACCCGTTCTATCTGAGTGCTTTATTAAACTAGTTAGTGAGATTATAAGTCATTAGTTTCATAAAACATTGTGATTCAAACAATTTCTTATTATTACTCTACTGAATTATAATTTAATATGCCAAGTATAAATACAATTAAGTAACTAACATAATTAAGGTTGATTTTGACAGATTGTGTTTGAAGATGTATATCCAGCTCAAGATGTAAGCACTCTTAAACAACTAAAAGAGTTAAGTTCCAAACAAGGACATGTTCAATCTATTAATTCATTCATACCGATTACACAAGCAAATGCCAGGGAAATGTCTTAGGGATCAGCTCCTCAATATGAAAAGGCAAGTATTTTTAGATATTTGACAAATAGTTGAACATTTTTTGAAGGAGCATCCTGAATTCAAGTGTTGCTATATTTATGGTACTTTTTATTGTTGTAACATTTCAGGATATCCAAAAACTAGAACGATATCTGCATTATTACATAACTTGGTTCATCATATCGATTCTATTGGTGATAAACCACTGTCTATTCAATTGACTCAAAAACTTGGAATAAGCTGGACTAGTCCTCTTATGCTTAGTGTTCCTAGTCCTTTTTCTCGCTGACCTCTGGGGTCCAAAGTCCTTTCAAACTGATAATCTGCATTTTGAGCTTGGAATCGTTCTATTTTTTTATGGTGCGGTGCTTCGAGAATGGGGTTCACAAGTTCTATCCACCGGTAAAAGAACAATTTTCTTGAATTATTCATTTTTTTTTCATATTGCTATCCAGTTTTTATCACATATCATTATTATGATTTTAGATTTACTACAATCTGCGACTTTATTGAGAAGGGCAGCAGGGGTTTATCGATATTTGGCTTATGAGTTTCTCCCCTTGTTTAAAGATGCACAAAGTTCTGAATGTCTTCCAGAAGCAACTATTCCTGTTTCTTATGAGCCTCATTTGCTTGGCTGAGTTGCAGGTCAGTTTTCAAGTTTCATATTGCAAACATATCAAATCATTTTTCTATGATTTTCTAACTTAAAATACAAAATTCTAATGTTGTAATATAATATTACGCAGGGTTTATGATATTATGCAGGGTTTATGAAGACGACGTGATCCAATGAGCTTTATTCGTTTCCGTTAGTAATAAATCATAGTAATTTAGATTGAGTTCTAGTATAGACGTATTGTTTTTTACTTTATTGTATTCAAGTGACCATGTTGATTTGATTTTATTGATGATTAATAAAAATTGAGTTTAGTTTATTTTTGGCATTGATTGAATTATATTTGCGAAAAATTGAGATGGTTGGTTGCTACGATGACTAACTAATTTGACGAATGCAAATCCGTGCCAAATGACTTCTATAGCAAACAAAAAAACGTGCCAAATGTTTTTTGGCAAGGCGGATAAAAATGTGCCAAATATGTTTGGCACAACAACGGAAACCGTGCCAAATACGTTTGTCACATTTGATAAAACCGTCCTAGTTAATTTTGGCACGGTAAAAAAAACTGTACCAAATAAGCGTTCGGCAAGGGAAACGAATTGGTACAATACGCATTTTGGCACGGTAAATAAAAAAATAATCAATTCCGTCGTTGTGGTCGGACTCTATTATGGATTTCTGACCACATTCTCCATAGGACCCTCCTATCTCTTCCTTCTCCGAGCTCACGTTATGGAAGAAGGAACCGAGAAGAAGGTATCAGCAACAACTGGTTTTATTACGGGACAGCTCATAATGTTCATATCGATCTATTATGCGCCTCTGCATCTAGCACTGGGTAGACCTCATACAATAACTGTCCTACCTCTACCGTATCTTTTGTTTCATTTCTTCTGCAATAATCACAAACACTTCTTTGATTATGGATCTACTACCAGAAATTTAATGCGTAATCTCAGCATTCAATGTGTATTCCTGAATAATCTCATTTTTCAATTATTCAATCATTTCATTTTACCAAGTTCAATGTTAGCGAGATTAGTCAACATTTTTATGTTTCGATGCAACAGCAAGATGCTATTTGTAACAAGTAGTTTTGTTGGTTGGATAATAGGTCACATTTTATTCATGAAATGGATTGGATTGTTATTAGTTTGGATCCGTCAAAATCGATCCATTCGTAAGTACATTCAATCTAATAAGTATCTTGTGTCAGAATTGAAAAATTCTATGTCTATGACTGGTATCTTTAGTATTTTCTTATTAGTTACCTGTGTCTACTATTTAGGTAGAATACCTTCACCCATTTTTAGTAATAAACTGAACAAACTCGACAAAATGGAAGAAGAAGAAGAATTTGATAATAATAGCCCGATTGATTATATGTACGGGGATCAGGAAAATTTGAAGTTTAAAATACTTGAAAAAAATAAAAAAGATGAAGAAAAATACTTTTTTTTGTTTGAAAAACCTCTTTTGACTTTTTTTTTCGATTATAACCGATGGAATCGTCCATTACGATACATCAGAAAGAGAAATAAAAAATTGAAAGGCTCCGTAAGAAAAGAAGCCTCACAATATTTTTTTTATACATGCCAAAGTGATGGAAAACAAAGAATATCTTTTACATATCCTCCGAGTTTGTCAACTTTTGGGGAAATGCTAGCAAAAAGGATATCCTTATCTACATTAGAAAAACTGTCCGCTGATGAACTATATAGCGAGTGGCTTTATACCAATAAAGATAAAAATAAGAACTTAAATAATGAATTTATAAATAGAATAGAGGCTTTAGAGACAGTATTTCTTTCTCTAAATATACTTGAAACAAAGACTAGATTGTGTAATGTTGAGAAAAAAAACAAAAAGAATTGCCTAATTAAAATGTATGATCCCTTTTTAAATGGGATGTATCGTGGAAGAATGAAGAAAATTTTTTCATCTTCAATCAGAAAAGAAAACTCGATAGAAAATTGCACAGAACCTTCTGAAATAAATAAAATTCACGATATCCTTCTTCCTTATCCTACTTTTCCAGAATCTGAACAGAAAATAGAAATATCAGAAAAAAAACAAGTAAAAATTGATTCAAATAATAGGTTAAAGTTTTCATTGAACGCAATTCTAACTAATCCTAAGCGCGAAAAAAAATCTATTGGAATAAACATAAATGAAATAGGTAAAAAACCACCTCGATGGTCATACAAATTAATCAACGAGTTGGAACAAATGTTTAAAAAACGACGAAAAGAACAAGGCATAATGCAAGGGCTGGATCACCAGCTTCGAACAAGAAAATTTAAACGTATAGCTTTTTTAACTCGTTCCAAACGAAGTTTTAAGAAATCTAATTTCAAGAATTATAATCTTTATACAAAATTTAATAGAGATTCGGGTTTTATAAGTTATTTGGAAGAACCAGATTTTCGTCGAGCCGTAATCAAAGGATCTATGCGCATTCAAAGGCGTAAAATGGTTATTTGGGGACCGTCTCAAGGAAATCCCCATTCCCCTCTTTTTTTGGAAAAAATGGAAGATTTTCCTTTCCTATATCCGA
>LBNU01019790.1:50785-62748 GCA_014162995.1 Artemisia annua
TAAAGATAAAAATAAGAACGTAAATAACGAATTTAGAAATAGAATGGGAGAGATTGAGACAGTATTTCTTTCTCTAAATATACTTGAAACAAAGACTAGATTGTGTAATGTTGAGAAAAAAAACAAAAAGAATTGCCTAATTAAAATGTATGATCCCTTTTTAAATGGGATGTATCGTGGAAGAATGAAGAAAATTTTTTCATCTTCAATCAGAAAAGAAAACTCGATAGAAAATTGCACAGAACCTTCTGAAATAAATAAAATTCACGATATCCTTCTTCCTTATCCTACTTTTCCAGAATCTGAACAGAAAATAGAAATATCAGAAAAAAAACAAGTAAAAATTGATTCAAATAATAGGTTAAAGTTTTCATTGAACGCAATTCTAACTAATCCTAAGCGCGAAAAAAAATCTATTGGAATAAACATAAATGAAATAGGTAAAAAACCACCTCGATGGTCATACAAATTAATCAACGAGTTGGAACAAATGTAATGTTTAAAAAACGACGAAAAGAACAAGGCATAATGCAAGGGCTGGATCACCAGCTTCGAACAAGAAAATTTAAACGTATAGCTTTTTTAACTCGTTCCAAACGAAGTTTTAAGAAATCTAATTTCAAGAATTATAATCTTTATACAAAATTTAATAGAGATTCGGGTTTTATAAGTTATTTGGAAGAACCAGATTTTCGTCGAGCCGTAATCAAAGGATCTATGCGCATTCAAAGGCGTAAAATGGTTATTTGGGGACCGTCTCAAGGAAATCCCCATTCCCCTCTTTTTTTGGAAAAAATGGAAGATTTTCCTTTTCCTATATCCGACCTAATGAATCTTTTTTTTAATATTAGAGATTGGTTGGGTAAAAAGTCAGAATTTGAAATTTTAGATCAACAATTCCAAATAAAAAAAAACAACCAGGAAGACGCAATGGAATTCTGGGAAAACATTCCATATGCACAAAAAACAAGAAGTATTCTGTTACTAGCACAATCAATTTTTAGAAGGTATATTAAATTACCCTTATTGATAATAGCTAAGAATATTGGCCGTATTTTATTACGGCAATCTCCGGAATGGTATGAGGATTTCCAAGATTGGAATAGAGAAATTTATTTAAAGTGCAGCTATAATGGTCTTCAATTCTCCAAAACAGAATTTCCTAAAAATTGGTTAATAGAAGGTTTTCAGATCAAAATCTTATATCCTTTTCATTTGAAACCGTGGCACGGATCTAAGCTACGACTCTCTGATAGAGATCGAAAGCAACAAGATGATTTTGATTCTTGTTTTTTAACAGTTTTGGGAATGGAAACAGAATATCCTTTTGGTCCTCCTCGAAAAACACCTTCCTTTTTTGAACCCGTTTTTAAAGATATAGACTACAAAGTCGAAATAAGAAATTTTAATTTTAAAGTTCAAAGAGTTTTAAAAAAAATAACAAAGCAACAAGAAAAAGCATTTTTATTTTTAAAACAAATACTTTTAAAAGGAAAGAAAATTCCATTTTTTATGCCGAGAGAAATATATGAATCAAGTGAAACTCAAACAGAAAAGGATTCGATAATCAGCACTCAGATAATTCATGAATCATTTAGTCAAAATAAATCTAGAGATTATTCACAGGCAAAAGAAGAGATTAAACATAGAATTGATAGAAGAAACACAATCAGAAATCAAATAGAAATAATGAAAAAAAATAAAAAGAATAATCGAGAATCACCCCCAAAAATTTGGAAAATATTAAAAAGAAAAAATATTGAATTAATATTTCAATTTTGCATTGAAAAAATATACGTAGATATCTTTTTATGTATAATTAATATGCGCAGAATTTCTCTACAACTTTTTATGGAATCAACAAAAAAAATTCTTGAAAAATACATTGACAATAATGAAATAAATAAAGATAAAGAAAGAATTAATAAAAAAAAACAAAATAAAATTGACTTCATTTCGCCTATGACTATAAAAAAGGCTTTTGATAATCTTAGAAATACTAAGCAGAAGCCACATATTTTTTTTGATTTATCTTACTTGTCACAAAAATATGTATTTTTTAAATTATCACAAACCCAAGTTATTAACTTCAATAAGTTAAGATCTATTCTTCAATATAATGGACCATCTGTTTTTCTTAAGAATGAAATAAAGGATTTTTTTGGAACACAAGGAATATTTGATTCCAAAGTAAGACATAACAAACTTTCAAATTATGAAAAGAATCCATGGAAAAACACTGTTAAGAAGTCATATCAATATGATTTATCTCAGAATTACATGGTCTACATTAGTCCCAAAAAAATGGCGAAATCATAAAATCAATGCCATAGTCTCAAAATGATGATTTAAAGAAAAGGTATTCCTATGAAAAAGACCCATTATTGGATTCAAAAAAAAAAACAAATTTGAAGTATATTTATTACCAAATAAAGAGGAGAATTTTCAAAAAAACTATAGATATGATCTTTTCTCATATAATATATGAATTCTGAAACTAAGAATAAGTCTGATATTATCATTCATTAGAACAAATAAAGAAGCAAGAAATTCCACCAAAAATAAAGAAACTTTTTTTAACATACTCAATAATATTCCTATCAGAATTATCTAGAAAAGTGATATTATATATATGGAAAAAATACAGATAGAAAATATTTGGGTTGGAATTTAATACAAATATTCAGGTTGAACCTAATAAGACCAAATAACAGAGAATTCTCATAATAATGGTCTTTTTTATCTTCCAATTAATCAAATTCCAAAAACATTAAAAAGGTCTTTTTTGATTGGATTGGGGTTTTTGATTGGATGGGAATGAATGAAAAATTATTAATCTTAAATCACCTCATATCGAATCCGAAAGTTTTTTTATTTCCAGAGTTTAATACTTTATCAATATAAAGAGAAACCTTGGTTTATCCCAAGCAACTTACTTCTTTTTAATTTGAATATCAATCCAAATTTTAGTGAAAATCCAAATATCAAAGGAAAACAAGAGGCGGATGAATATTTTTTAAATTTTAGACCATCAAATTCAAAACAATATTTTGAATTAAAGAATCAAAACAATATTGAAGAATATTTTTTAGAATCGATCGAAAAACTAAAAGTATTCCTTAAAGGAGATTTTCCTTTGCAATTAAGATGGACTGGACGTTTGAATCAATTGAATCAAAAAATGATGAATAATATCCAGATATATGGTCTCCTGCTTAGCCTCATAAATGTAAGAAATTCACAACCTATCAAAAGGAAAGAAATGAATCTGGATATAATGAGAAGGCGTTTAAATCTTACACAATTAACGAAAAAGGGAATATTAATTATGGAACCTACCCGTCTATCTGTAAAAAATGACGGACAGTTTTTTATGTATCAAATCATAGGTAAAAGTAAGCACCAAAGTAATCAAAGATACCGAAACCCCCAAAATGTTGCTAAGAATCATTTTGATGAATCCATTCCAAGACATAAAAGAAAAACTCTAAATAAAGACAAAAATAATTATGATTTGCTTGTTCCTGAAAAATTTTTATCATCTAGACGTCGTAGAGAATTGCGAATTCTAATTTCTTTCAATTTGAATTTAAAGAATCAGAATGGTGCGCATAGAAATAAAACATTTTCCAAGGAGAACAAGATAAAAAATTGGAGTCAATTTTTGGATGAAAGTAAAAATTTCGACCGAAAAAAAAAATGAATTAATTAAATTAAAGTTATTTTTTTGGCCTAATCCCTTAGGATACCATAATCCTAAGTGTATAGTGCCGGATCCCTTAGGATACCATAATCCTAAGTGTATAGTGCCTTTAATGTATCGGAAGTAGGGCTGTGCAATCCCGACCCGTCTTGATTCATACCGACAAACCGCCCGTACCGATTCACAACCGATACCGAACCGACATAATTCGGGTCGGGAGTCGGTTTACAAATTCATTAGTTTCGGTATCGGGTCGGTATCGGGTTAAAACCCGACAACAGTCCGACAAAGCCCGTCAGCCCGAATATGATGTTTTTTTTTTTGAACATAGCCCGAATCTGATGTAGGGTTAGTAAAAGAATAAGCGCCTCCTCCTTTGTTTTTATCACTTTCATTCTCATCTCAAAACACATAAACACGAAAACACCAAAACACCGAAGGTTAAAGAATTGAATGGATCAATGTCATCTCAAAAAGGGTGAATCAATCTCATCTTCTATTCCTACATACGAATCATTCTCATCTCAACAAAACAATATAATGGAAGTAAGTATTTATACATTTTTTTATAATTTATATTTTATACAGTTTGTTTTATAATATAATGGTGGGTATTGAATATGTTATGAATACTGATTGTTAGTTTGTTACATTGTTATTGATTAAATATTACTTATATATACTCGTTGGTTCTTCACCTGTAACAGTGATGGAATACTACAAAAAAAAAGATATTTAATGTTAATTGATAGTGTTGATTGATAATGATTGGGTCATATTTGATATTGATTTTATCGAATACTAACAAAAAATGATATTTAATGATACAATGAATGAAATGTTTCTGTATTTAATGTGTTTCTGAATTTAATGATACTATGAAATATGAATATTTGATACTGATTGGGACATTGGGTCATATTAAATGTTTCTGTATTAAATGTTGTTACTGACTCATTAAATGTTGTTTCTGATTTGTTTAGGATCAAGTTGAATGTGAGAATACTAATGTTGGAAATACTAAGAAAAGGAAAGCCCCACCGAGACCAAGGAAAACGACTTCCGAGTGTTGGAAATACTTTGATCCAAAGATGGAACCGGATGAAGATGGAAATATCATTAAGTTCGCCTATTGCAAATGGTGTGATAAGAGTTTCAAAGCCGATTCAAAAACATATGGTACGCGACACTTGAATACTCATTATATGAATTGTGATAAAAACCCCGATTGTGAGAAACTTAAGAAGCAAAAAATACTAGCATTTAAGAAAAAGATTGGGGTAGAGAATGATGAGGCTGGTAGTAGCATGGGGACTTTAGAAACATGGAAGTATGATGATAAGGAGATTAAAAAGGTGTTGATTGAGTTAGTTGTTCTTGCCGAGCTTCCATTTAAGTTTGTAGAACACCCGGCATTCATTAAATTTGGAAAGAAAATGCAACCTAGATTTAATATGCCCTTTATGGTTTTAACGGCTCACTTTATAGATGATGATTGGGTGATGCACAAAAGAATCATTAATTTTAGACCAATTCATAGTCATAGAGGGGTGGATATTGGTAGGGAAATTTTGGAATGTATAAATGGATGGGGTATAAAGAATGTTATGACAATTACGGTTGATAATATTGCTTCAAATGACAAAGCTATAGAATACTTGGTTGAAAATTTACCATCTAAGTATGATGATGGTAAACATTTACACATAAGATGCATGGCTCATATTTTAAACCTAATTGTCAAAGATGGTCTAAAAACATTCAACAAGGAAGTGAGTAACATATCTTTGGCCGGGAAATACATAAAACATTCGAGCCAAAGAGTTACTAACTTTAAAGAAAGTATTGAAAAGACTAGTACTTCAAAGAAGTTTTTGGTTTCCGAATGCCCTACAAGATGGAATTCCACACATGACATGTTGAACACCGCTATTGAGTTAAAAGAAGCTTTTTTTTATTATGATTTTAATAACTCTTCTTTTGCTCGAGACCTTGAGGAAATACCTAAGCGGGTTGATTTTGAGGTTTGTAGAAAGGTAGTTTCATTCTTGGAAAAATTTAAGGAAACAACCGAACTTGTGTCAAACGTATCATGTCCCGTATCTCATTTGTGGTTTGGAGAGGTACTTGACATTGATAAGCATCTTCGTGAGTGGCAACATGAGAATGCTTCTTTTAAGGAAATGGTTGAAGATATGAGAAAAAAGTATGACAAATATTGGGGTGATTACAAAAAAATCAACCATTATATGTACTTTGCCGTTATGTTAGATCCCACAATGAAGTCGGAAATGATTGACATTGGGTTTACACATTTGATAGAAAATGGTTGTATACCCATGGAGGTCGATGAAGATAGTTATGAGACGCCACTTTCATTTTTAACCGACGACGAAGTATGTGACAAAATGGTTAAGAAGGTTGAGAAAGATTTGAGGGTCTTGTTTGACATGTACAAAGAAAAATATGGCACAAACTTGTCAAGTGATTTACCAAAAGAAACGTCATGTCAAAGTACGAACACAAGTAGTCGTCGTGGTAATTCTTTTTTCTTTAACAAAAAACAAGGTGGAAATAATCATAGAGGGGTTGAAGACGAGTTGACCAAATATCTTAAAGAACCGTGTCTTGAGCTAGAGTGTAATGAATACTTCGACATACTTAATTGGTGGAAGTTAAATAGTCCAAGATTTCCAATTGTATCAAAGATGGCGAAAGGTAATTACTTATGTTTTTTTTATTATAAATTTAGATATCTTTGTGCTTTATTTATTATTAACTTATGATTGAATATTAACTTTGTTTTAGATATCTTGTCCATCCAAGTATCCACCGTTGCTTCCAAATCCTCCTTTAGTGTGAGTGGTCGCGTTTTGGACCCGTATAGGAATTCTTTATCGCCTAGCATTGTAGAGGCTTTGGTGTGCACACAAGATTGGATTCGTACATCAAGTAGAAACATCACTTTGGATACGTTAGAGGATTTAATGAAAGACGACGAGCTAGCCAAAGGTAAACTATTTATATATAAGTTTATTGTTTATTGCTATTTATATATATATGTTTGACTTATGTTGTCATGTTTTATCTAGAAATTTAAGAGGCGTTGCACAAACAAAAGGGAGAGCATGGGAAAGAGAAAAATGTTGCGCCATGATTCAAGAATTGTGTCATCGAATTTGTAATGTTTAACTTGTTATTTGCTATTAGACTTATGTTGCTCAGAAGCATGTTATTTGCTATTTGACTTATGTTGCTCAAAAACATGTAAACTCATTTGGTCATGAGCTCAGTGCCTCAGAAACATGTATTTTGTATTTTGTAATTTGCTCAGAAAGACAGAAATTGAGAACTGAGCAACATGTTTGCAAATTGCATTATTGCAATGTTGTATTTGATGGGCCCAACAGGTGGATAGGTTTGGTGGGCTCATGCACAAATTCAAGATTTAATGTAACAGGTTTGGTGCCTTGGTGGGCTCAAGTTTGATGGGCTCAAGTGGACATTAACACAATCGGGACAATAATGAAATACCGAATCCCGTCCCGATAAAACCGACTAATACCGTCCCGTCCCGTCCCGACTATTAATCGGTTCGGGAGTCGGGTAGATGTTTTCCTTTGTTTCAGTATCGGTTCTAGTCGGGTCGGGTCGGGATTCGGCCCGATACTCAGCCTAATCGGAAGATGCGCTTAACCGCTTCTAGGTGAGAGGTTTTGGGATCCTCTTGGAAGCGAGCACAAAGGCAAACACTAAACATGATATCGGGTCTAATTGCCGTTAAGTATAGTAAACTACCTATCATTCCTCTATACTTAGTGTTATCTACGGACTCAACTTCTTCATCTCTTGTGAGTTTAATTTCCGTGGACATGGGTGTCTTAAGTGGCTTAGAGTCTTCTAGTCCAAATTTCTTAAGCATTTCCTTAATGTACTTAGATTGATTAAAAAATATTCCATCTCCTAATTGTTTTATTTGTAATCCTAGGAAGAAGTTTAGTTCACCAATCATACTCATCTCAAACTCATCATGCATGATTTTGGCAAATTCATCACATCTCTTGACAAGTCGATCCAAATATAATGTCATCGACATATATTTGAACAATGATGATATTTAAGTCACTTCTTTTAGTGAAGAGAGTGTTGTCTACCATCCCCATGGAATAATTATGTTTAACCAAAAATGCTTTTAGTCTATCATACCAAGCCTTTGGAGCTTTCTTAAGACCATATAAAGCTTTCTTTAGTTTCTAAACATAATCAGGTTTTGCCAAGTCAATGAATCCTGGAGGTTGTGCCACATATACCTCCTCATTGATAAAACCGTTAAGGAATGCACTCTTCACATCTATTTGGTATAACTTAAAGTCTAGGGCGCAAGCATAGGCTAAGAGTATTCTAATGGATTCTAATCTCGCTACAGGGCCATAGGTTTCGTCATAATCAATTCCTTCTTGTTGATTATAAGCTTGGGCGACTAACCTAGCTTTATTCCTAGTTACTATTCCATTTTCGTCCAATTTATTTCTAAATACCCATTTGGTTCCTATTATGGTAACATTCCTAGGATTTGGGACTAGTTCCCAAACATCATTTGTTTTGAATTGATTTAATTCCTCTTGCATAGCCATAATCCAACTTTCATCTTTTAAGCCTTCATTTCTATTCTTAGGTTCTATTGTTGACACAAAACAAAAGAAGTTATATTATATTGAGCTTGTATCTAAGTGTTCTTTGATTTAGGTTACCTATGATGTTGTCTAATGGATGTGACTTAGATTCCTTAATGTTTACAACTTCGTTTTCTTCTAATGTTTCTATTTCGTTATCAATTCCTAAAGGCTTATTTTTACTAACCTCAATAGCTTCTTCCTCAATTACATCATCATCATCTAAGGGTAAGGTTTTAGGTGGTGGAGGAGTTTCATCAAATGTTACGTTTAAAGATTCTTCTACTTTCATAGTGTGTTTATTTAAGACTATGTATGCTTTACTATTTTGCGAATATCCTAGAAAAATTCCTTCATATGACTTAGGGTCGAACTTAGTGAGATAATCCTTTGTATTAAAAATAAAACATTTACTTCCGAACACCCTAAAGTAGCCTATATTTGGTTTTCTACCTCTTAGTAACTCATAAGGAGTTTTTCCTAGAATTCGTCTAATAGACACCCTATTAAGTATATATGTTGAAGTATCTACGGCATGACACCAAAATTTTTATGGGATAGATTGTTCATTTAACATAGTTCTACTCATTTCTTGTAAAGATCTATTTTTCCTTTCTACTACCCCATTTGATTGAGGAGTACGTGGAGCGGAAAATGTTAGAACCTAAGTTTATTTACATTTTATCAAGTCTCGGTTGTTTCAACATTTGTAATAGGTTGCTAAGTTTATGTAACGTTTTATGGATGAGTCCAATACTCGTCCAATGGGCCTAAAGCCCACACGTTTAAGAGAAAGGAAGGAGAAGGGATGTTGCCCTAGCTCCTCTCCTATAAATAGGAATGCATGTAAACCCTTTCTCTTGTTGGTTATTTCATAATATAAAGAAACTCTTGCACTTTTAATCTTCTCATTTGATCTAATCAACCAAACTCTATTTCTCATCTTATTTCTTACAAATCTATACTTGTGTTTACAAAATGGTGACCTATCAAGTGGTATAATGAGCCTAGGTTTTTTACTTTATTGATTTGTGGTGTTTTCTTGTCAAAAAATTGAATTTTTTTCCGTACTGTTTTTTGAACCTATGTTACCAAGTTTTTTAATATATCATTGATGGGTTTCACACTTTTATGGTCAAAGTCTCAAGCTTTCATCTTTTATATTGTACATATGTGGTTCTTGACAGATTTGTATAACATCTTTCGGGATTTTGTACCAGTTCTGTGAATCCGTGGTCAGACAAAATGGATAAGAATATGAATAGATAGTTGTTATCTTTTCTAGGTTGTGGTCTGAATATTGGTCAATAGTGGTGAAAAACATGGTAGACAAGCTGGTCGGAAAAGGTGGTCAGAAACATGCTCGGAAATCACTGTCGGAAAAGCTTATCAGAAAAGTGGTCATAAAAGGGTCAAATATGGTCGGAATACACATCGGAAACTGGAAAATGTTGCCGGAATCCAATCGGAATCTCTTGTATAAGAGATTCTCGATAAGTACTGTTTTTTCGAGAAAACTAAACCCTAATTATCGAAATAATTTTCTCAGTAATTTAAATTTCTCGATAAACTTTCCTGAAAAATTTTCTCGATAAAAAATTTTCTCGATAAAAATTTTCTCGATAAAATTTTCTCGATAAACTGAATAGTTTCGAAATCTTTTGAACGCAAAATTATCGAGAACTTTTAACAGAAGAGAAAAAGAATATGAAGAGAATGTTTTTTTGACCAAGACCATTATACCTACTTATTTGACTTCAATCTACATCATCAGTCGTTATGATCGAGCCAAAACAAAAAATAAATACATCATATGCGACTTAAATGATGACCGAGTCTACCACTGCCACGACCAAATCCATACTAATCTCAACAACAAACCCATCTCTGTTTCACACTAGACACGATTACAAAATGAAAAACAAACAAGATCTCAGTGTTGTTCATCCCTTATAACAATCTTTAAAAGATTTTCGGATGAAACTCTAAACCATCACAGATCTTATAGAAGCTTTGCTTCTTTTCAATATCCGAAAATAAAGAATGACAAATAACAAATATGTTATTATCACTCTTTGGTTCGTTCTATGAAAAACAAAAAACAACTTAATCAATTTAACCTAAGCCGCGACTTCATGTACCTTAAATGAGCAACAAACTATTGAAGGAAGTGGTGGTGGGGTGACTGATTTTCTTTGTTCGGATATCATAAAAGGCAACGAGGGATGCATTCGAGATTCGGATTTTTAAGAAAAGGTTTCGATTAGTTGATTGATTGTTGTGTTTTTCAAATTTATGAAAATGAATCGTTTGTTGTTTGGAGATGAGACGAACTGATAGTGTTTAAGGGATTGGAGATCCATTTGTGTTTGGTGTTGGATCTGAATTACGTGATTATAGAAGATGGGGGCGCAGATGTTAGAGGTTGTGTGTTATTTTAGGGTTACCTAATGACATGAAATTAGGGTATGGCTCTTATATACGAGTGTTATTGGGGGTGTTGAATTTGGGCCCGGGTTTACTTCAAGTTAAATAGGAGTATGATGGGAACGATTGTTGCTATGGGTGTCTTGGATTGGGCCTAAACTTTGATAATTGATCCGAAATTTTGTGCCTCAATGGCTTATATGAGTTGAAGTGGGCTTAAGGATCCANGGCAATTTTTTTTGGTATAAGGTTGGTATATTGGTCATTACAAATTTTCACGGGGATACGGATACATTTTTGACAAGATCGGGATATTCCATTATCAAGTTCACATTAAACCGTCAAAAGGCTAGAATTGAGCATTTAACCGCAAGATGTGAATACGGCGATAATTCTTTATTATTTATTTGAGATTGAAGTGAAATCTCACAGGTGCGTGTACTTAGTATCTCAAGATATCGGGGTTGGTTGGATGAAGATTCTTCGAGATCCTTGTTTGAGCTTTTAACCGTACAAATGACAGAGACTTGAGTTGTCTAGTTATACATGATGTTTGGGGGTTCTGCGTGTATAGCTATCACTTTAAGGAGTTACATTGTAGTGCTAAGTGTCACACAAAGTTGTGGATACTCAAGAGGTGAAGTACGTCTTATACTTGATGGTTGTAGAGTATAGAGTACTTAGGGATTCGATGGTGAACAAACTCTCTACGCCGCTCATAGTCATACAATAGTGCAAGTTTAAGTCACAAGTTTGGGTTATTCTACTCCGTTCTCAAGTTCATAATATTGGGTTTTCTCCATTAGTAGTCACTACAAAAAGCCGTCAGAACGATAATGGGGTCGGTAAAGAGTTGGTTGAGAGAAGTATTTAAGAGTAGAGATGTTTATCAGCAGTTGATTCTCATGAGGCTAGTTATGGCACTACACACTTGTTTGGTTCATTGGACATATGGGGTTACGCTGCCTCCGATTCTCATCGTTAACATAGTGTGTATGCTTCCGATTTCGAAGAAGGCATCGTGGGGGAAGATAGAGTGGGTGTTCGTTGTGGTTGTTTGACGTCTTTGCGAAAACACTCATTTTCCACGAGGTTCTGCATTTAGGGGGAAGAAATGTGCACATCGAGGACGCTTAATAGACTCACGTGATCGAGTTTAC
>LBNU01019790.1:62759-78520 GCA_014162995.1 Artemisia annua
CTAACTTTGAGCTGAAATTTTCATTGTGTTACCTTTGGCAATTTTTTTGGTATAAGGTTGGTATATTGGTCATTACAAATTTTCACAGGGATACGGATACATTTTTGACAAGATCGGGATATCCCATTATCAAGTTCACATTAAACCGTCAAAAGGCTAGAATTGAGCATTTAACCGCAAGATGTGAATACGGCGATAATTCTTTATTATTTATTTGAGATTGAAGTGAAATCTCACGGGTGCGTGTACTTAGTATCTCAAGATATCGGGGTTGGTTGGATGAAGATTCTTCGAGATCCTTGTTTGAGCTTTTAACCGTACAAATGACAGAGACTTGAGTTGTCTAGTTATACATGATGTTTGGGGGTTCTGCGTTTATAGCTATCACTTTAAGGAGTTACGTTGTAGTGCTAAGTATCACACAAAGTTGTGGATACTCAAGAGGTGAAGTACGTCTTATACTTGATGGTTGTAGAGTATAGAGTACTTAGGGATTCGATGGTGAACAAACTCTCTACGCCGCTCATAGTCATACAATAGTGCAAGTTTAAGTCACAAGTTTGGGTTATTCTACTCCGTTCTCAAGTTCATAATATTGGGTTTTCTCCATCAGTAGTCACTACAAAAAGCCGTCAGAATGATAATGGGGTCGGTAAAGAGTTGGTTGAGAGAAGTATTTAAGAGTAGAGATGTTTATCAGCAGTTGATTCTCATGGGGCTAGTTATGGCACTACACACTTGTTTGGTTCATTGGACATATGGGGTTACGCTGCCTCCGATTCTCATCATTAACATAGTGTGTATGCTTCCGATTTCGAAGAAGGAATCGTGGGGGAAGATAGAGTGGGTGTTCGTTGTGGTTGTTTGACGTCTTTGCGAAAACACTCATTTTCCACGAGGTTCTGCATTTAGGGGGAAGAAATGTGCACATCGAGGACGCTTAATAGACTCACGTGATCGAGTTTACAACTGCATTACTACTGGAGGACCTCCGCAGAGATGATCAGTGGTTCAGTTTTGTGATGATTGGTGTAATCGTTTCGACTCACGCGGATTGTGAAGTGCGAAGTAGCCTACATATGTGAGAATATCCTGCTAATTTCTTGCATGTTACCCCCGAACGGAGCTTCCGCATTGAGTATAACCATGATAATTTAACTACTCAGATTTGCATGGTTTGGTTTACTGTGTCATCTACAAATTCCGCTGCATACTCAAAACTTCAAAAGTTAGAAGACTTGTTTACTACATCAAAGTTTCGAATCTGCTGAAGACGGTTGTCAGTTTGGGGGGAAGCCGATTCAGAAACTTCGCCAAAAAGAAGTGTACGAAGAAGCCGCTAAAGACATGCAGCATGAATTGGGGGGAAGTTAATCCATTTCATGCATATTACATCATTTGCCTACAAGTGAAGATAAAGTTCTCAAGCCGAGGTACAAGATGAAGACAAAGAGCGTCAACTGCAGTCATCCTCAGCACTTGAAGAGCCGATGATAACCTTTCTTTATTTGTATTTGTACTTGTAGGAAATGTTGTAAGTAATCCCTTATGTCGCCCCATTGGGGGAAGATTATTAGAACCTGAGTTTATGGTTCTAACACGTAGATGGAACGACATTTACGGGATTACATTATCTATCTTGAAAGGCACAAACACATGGACTAGAAACGTCATTATTGTAAAGTGATGTGTTTTTTTAGCCTTTATATACCCCTCCATACTTCCATGGAGGGGTGAGACTTGTGTGTGTAACTTATCATTTTCTTTCATTCAATAAAACACCTAGTATTTCCCTTCTCTCTCTACTTTCTCTCACTAACCATGGAAGTCATCTTCTTCCATGTTACCCGACCTCCCGAGTCCACAAATCACAATAAACTACGGTCCTATCAAGTGGTATCAAGAGGCTAAATCTAGTTGGAATTGGCAACGTTGGTTACAAAGGACACATAACGTTAAATGGATTCGTAAAATGCTTAATATGTGTGCTTCTAACCCAACGGAACCCACAACTTCATTGGGTTCCACCCTCAATAGATCTATCCACTCACTCTCGCTTAAGCATAATTAACGGTCCATGATTGTATGGGGACTTAAATAAGGCAATGCGGTAACTTAAGCTATGTACAAGGAATTTGATACTTAGGCTCGTACGAAAATGGTGCAATGTATTCTCCCCCGTGGGATTTGAAAACAATATTAAAATGTATATGGGGCTATGAAAACTCACCTGTAGTGATGGTACAATGATGATGAAATGATCGGGACAACAAGGCGCGAGAATTAGCCGCAACCTATTATGAATGAATATGATTCTACTTTAGAACGTGAAGTGATGTAATAAATGTACATGCACATGCTATCTACACCACTCGTAGTGTAGAAATACTAGTTATCGTTGAAAGATAAGGTTTTCATAACTTAGGAAAATATGTCCATATTAGACTTACAAAACTAGTCAAGTAATATTGTACGTAATATGTTAGTGTTTAGACCTGGCGTTTGAAACCTTGAAATGACGTTTAGTAGTCGTGTAAATAACCCTTTGGTCGTACGTGTTTCAACGGGTAAGAAATACGGCTCTTCAATGACGTTACTTGAAAATATAGTGTTTAGTACGTAATATATTTCTCTTTTAGAAAGCTGTCAAAATATTATATAGTTGTCGGGTTTTAAACGTGAATATCTCGGTCGTTATAGGCTCGTTTTCTACGTTCTTTACATCCACGGTTCCATATCGACATATACTACTACATTTTCAGTAGCTCGGCTCATCTAGGTCTCGTCAAACGCCTCGTTTTGTCCGTCGAAAATCGTCCAACAGCAAGCACGTTTTCAGAAAGTTAGTTTTAGTCGTTAAACTTGGAAAAGTCATATCTCCTTCGTTATAAACTCGTTTTTATCCCCGTTTTCGGCCATAGTTTCGTCTCGGAAAGTATTTTATAAATATTTGGTCCAAAATTACCCACAACCTACTGATTTTACCACGTTTTCAAAATAGGGACAGTAGCTTTTTATACTTGTTAAAAATGGGTTTTCCTAGTTAGTAACTTGTCCAAAACCACTCAAACCACAACCAATCATCCCATAACCTACCATACACCTTCTTAGGGTGTCATGGGTTCCTAAAATCATCCACCATGATAATCTACCAAGGATTTACTTGTTATCCATTTCTAGGGCTCAAAAGTTATAAATGTATAAAACGAGTGGTATAAACTAACACATGCATGTAAATCTTGTATAAAATCATATGAATATTATAAGAACTTGGTAAAATTATGAAAAAGAGTTTGACATACTTACTTGGAAGATTAGTGAGTTTTTGGAGGATGAAAACCTATAAAACCTTGAGTTTGTATTTCAAAACCCTAAAAGGAGTACTAGATGAGCTTGATTAACACTTGTTCTTGAAAAATTTATGGTGATTGCTTCTTGTTTGAACCTTGGCCCGAGCACCCCAAGAGGAAGAAGGAAGAGAGAAATTTTTATTTGTTCTTGAACTAGTTATGTGTAAAATGAAAGTAAAAAGTGAGATATTATCTAAAGTCCAGACAAGATTGCATGTGTAATTAATGTGGGTTGGTAAATTGCAACTCAAAGGACCNTTCTCCAAATCTCAAACTGACTCCGAAAACGATGAATAGTAAAATAATGAATAGTGATCGATGAATAGTAAATGATGAATAGTAACGGGTGAATAGTGAAAAGTCGAGGTTGGGGAAATGACCTGAAATTACGGGTTGTGACACCAACAAATCATTATCCCCGATCCACCAAACAAAAGGTTAAAAGAGGTAATAAAACCATCACAACCCTAATTTCACTCATATTCGTTTGACCTAATCCCACACTCATCTCAAACAATCCGCCCCCTTCATATCTTTTTCTTACTCTCATTTATTCAGATCCAACACCCAACCATAAACAACTTTCGATCTCCATTAGATAGGACGGATCTATACATCTAAACATGCTCGAGTCACACAAAGAGTCAAGAATAAAAAGCAACCGTCAACAAGTTCTTTTGAATAAGGACTCAGGTAGGTTTACAACTTATGTTAATCGTGGTTTTCTTGTCTTGTCTCTTTGAACGAACCAAGGAAAGGACTATAACAAGATTGTTATAGGTCTGTCTTTAACTGTGTTCGGATATATAATGAAGCTTCGTCTTCAAAAGATATATCGATGATGTTTTCTTGTTGTTCGTTGTGTTTGTCCTTGAACGAATTAAAGAAAGAAGTTACCAAGATTGTTAAATTTCTGCTCTTTTATATTCGGATATAAATGAAGTGAGAGCTTCAAAAATCTATGGTGTTTCTTTTCGTGTGTTTGATCTATTAAAAAGTCGTGACGCTTAATGTGCCACACGAAAAGATTAGACTGAGATCTAGATTTAATTGATTACGTTTTGGGTTTTGTTGAAGGCGTATACTGATGGAGATTGTAATATGAGGAGATGGGATTAGGTTAGAGTTGAGGTTGATTGTAATTGTGTATGGATTGGTTGTTTTGTATTCGATCTGTCCTTCCTCTTATTGTTTTTGTAGACAGTTTAGACCAGAGATCAAACGTATGGATCTTGGTCAAGGTCCTTCCTCAACTACATTTCTCAAAACATTTTCGAAAATTTTCTGCTTACCGAGAATAATCCACTTATCGAAAACATGACTTTATCGAGAACTTTTATTTATCGAGAACATGATTGTCGTGAACACGGTTATCGAGAACATGGTTATCGAGAACGTGATTTTCGAGAACATGTTTTATTGAGAACTTGAATCATGTTATCGAGAACTTGTTATCAAGAACTTGTTATCGCGAATGAGATTTTGACAGTTTAGGGTATTGGGTTCTTGACAACTAGTTTGTTCTCGATAACAAGGACATCTCGAGAACTTCTTATACAAGAAGTTCCGATTAGATTCCGGCGACCCTTTTTGTAGTTTCCGATGACTTTTCCCGGCCACCATTCCTGACTAATATTCTGACCAGTATTTGACCACTTTTCACGGACCATGTATATGCCTTCAATAATACCATAGAAGTTGAGACCAGATTTATGACCACAAAATCTACACGGGTTATGGTACCAAAGTCTAAAAACAAGGTTTGGGTCAACTGCTAACGTGACACACATAAAGGTACCACAAAAACAGATACCAATAACTAATAATGATGGTGAAAGGATATGACTTTATGACCATTTGATGCATAAATACATGTAATAAACTGTTTAACCAAAAGGATGTGTAAAAACAGTAAAACCATGGTTAAATCAGCTTTAAAGATGACGTTTTTGACAAGATTCGACCACAAATCAACAAAGTAAAAAACCTTGGCTCGTTATACCACTGTTAGGATCGCAGTTTTGTATGATATTGTGATTCGGGAGGTCGGGATTGATGGAAGAAGATGACTTCCATGGTTAGAGAGAGAGAGTAGAGAGAGAAGGGAATACTTTGTGTTTTTTTGAAATAAGAAAGATGAAAGGTTACACACACAAGTCTCACCCCTCCATGGAAGTATGGAGGGGTATATAAAGCCTAACACACTCACAACTATTGCAATATTACATAACTAGTCCATGTTTTTTGGCTTAACAAGATAGCTAATGTAATCCCGTAAATGTCATTCCATTTACGTGTTAGGATGATTCCTAACAATCTTCCCCCAATGGGGGGATTACTTACAACATTTCCTACAAGTACAAATACAAATAAAGAATGGTCTTCGTCGGCTCTTCAAGTGCTGAGGATGACTAAAGTTGACGCTCTTTGTCTTTATCTTGTACCTCGGCTTGAGAACTTTTTTCTTCACTTGTAGGCAAATGATGTAATATGCATGAACTGGATTATTTTTTTTTCTCTAAAGATATATGAAATAACCAACAAATGTTAATCGGGTACCGGTTTTGCTCGAAATAAATTTTAACGAAGTTAACCGGGACATAATAAAGTCGTAAAAATTGTGAAAATATGTTGGGTACAAGTATTGAGTGTTTGGATGATTATCGTTTAGCTTTTACGAAAACCGTCGTAATTAAATTAAATCTACGATACGAATTAAATAAATTTCCAAAATACCGGGTAATTGAATTTCAAAATCTTCGTGACGTTGAAATGAGTATAAAAATACGTCGGGACCATTGTGGGGATTGTCGGACGTGTTAGTCACATCTATTTATTGCGTGTTAACATTTATTTAAATCTAAATATACGTAAAATGTCAATTATACCAAAAATGTTAATTAGAAATACCTACGAGTGGAATAGCATGCAAATGTCATCATGATGATATGCAGACTATTTCTAGTCCGAATGAAGTGTTCCTACTAATGATGCATGAATTCGCAGCTAAACCAAACCGGTTACGTGAATTTGAATACCCGTAAACCAAGTTTACGATGAAATGAATGATGTTCATGAATAGTGATTTCCTTCCGGGAATGAATAGTGTCATGTGAACAGTAAAATTTCCGAATGTTTCTCCAAATCTCAAACTGACTCCGAAAACGATGAATAGTAAAATAATGAATAGTGATCGATGAATAGTAAATGATGAATAGTAACGGGTGAATAGTGAAAAGTCGAGGTTGGGGAAATGACCTGAAATTACGGGTTGTGACACCAACAAATCATTATCCCCGATCCACCAAACAAAAGGTTAAAAGAGGTAATAAAACCATCACAACCCTAATTTCACTCATATTCGTTTGACCTAATCCCACACTCATCTCAAACAATCCGCCCCCTTCATATCTTTTTCTTACTCTCATTTATTCAGATCCAACACCCAACCATAAACAACTTTCGATCTCCATTAGATAGGACGGATCTATACATCTAAACATGCTCGAGTCACACAAAGAGTCAAGAATAAAAAGCAACCGTCAACAAGTTCTTTTGAATAAGGACTCAGGTAGGTTTACAACTTGTGTTAATCGTGGTTTTCTTGTCTTGTCTCTTTGTACGAACCAAGGAAAGGACTATAACAAGATTGTTATAGGTCTGTCTTTAACTGTGTTCGGATATATAATGAAGCTTCGTCTTCAAAAGATATATCGATGATGTTTTCTTGTTGTTCGTTGTGTTTGTCCTTGAACGAATTAAAGAAAGAAGTTACCAAGATTGTTAAATTTCTCCTCTTTTATATTCGGATATAAATGAAGTGAGAGCTTCAAAAATCTATGGTGTTTCTTTTCGTGTGTTTGATCTATTAAAAAGTCATGACGCTTAATGTGCCACACGAAAAGATTAGATTGAGATCTAGATTTAATTGATTACGTTTTGGGTTTTGTTGAAGGCGTATACTGATGGAGATTGTAATATGAGGAGATGGGATTAGGTTAGAGTTGAGGTTGATTGTAATTGTGTATGGATTGGTTGTTTTGTATTCGATCTGTCCTTCCTCTTATTGTTTTTGTAGACAGTTTAGACCAGAGATCAAACGTATGGATCTTGGTCAAGGTCCTTCTTCATCTACATTTCTCAAAACATTTTCGAAAATTTTCTGCTTACCGAGAATAATCCACTTATCGAAAACATGACTTTATCGAGAACTTTTATTTATCGAGAACATGATTGTCGTGAACACGGTTATCGAGAACATGGTTATCGAGAACGTGATTTTCGAGAACATGTTTTATCGAGAACTTGAATCATGTTATCGAGAACTTGTTATCAAGAACTTGTTATCGCGAATGAGATTTTGATAGTTTAGGGTATTGGGTTCTCGACAACTAGTTTGTTCTCGATAACAAGGACATCCCGAGAACTTCTTATACAAGAAGTTCCGATTAGATTCTGGCGACCCTTTTTGCAGTTTCCGATGACTTTTCCCGGCCACCATTCCTGACTAATATTCTGACCAGTATTTGACCACTTTTCTCGGACCATGTATATGCCTTCAATAATACCATAGAAGTTGAGACCAGATTTATGACCACAAAATCTACACGGGTTATGGTACCAAAGTCTATAAACAAGGTTTGGGTCAACTGCTAACGTGACACACATAAAGGTACCACAAAAACAGATACCAATAACTGATAATGATGAGATACCAATAACTGATAATGATGGTGAAAGGATATGACTTTATGACCATTTGATGCATAAATACATGTAATAAACTGTTTAACCAAAAGGATGTGTAAAAACAGTAAAACCATGGTTAAATCAGCTTTAAAGATGACGTTTTTGACAAGATTCGACCACAAATCAACAAAGTAAAAAACCTTGGCTCGTTATACCACTGTTAGGATCGCAGTTTTGTGTGATATTGTGATTCGGGAGGTCGGGATTGATGGAAGAAGATGACTTCCATGGTTAGAGAGAGAGAGAGTAGAGAGAGAAGGGAATACTTTGTGTTTTTTTGAAATAAGAAAAATGAAAGGTTACACACACAAGTCTCACCCCTCCATGGAAGTATGGAGGGGTATATAAAGCCTAACACACACAACTATTGCAATATTACATAACTAGTCCATGTTTTTTGGCTTAACAAGATAGCTAATGTAATCCCGTAAATGTCATTCCATTTACGTGTTAGGATGATTCCTAACAATCTTCCCCCAATGGGGGGATTACTTACAACATTTCCTACAAGTACAAATACAAATAAAGAATGGTCTTCGTCGGCTCTTCAAGTGCTGAGGATGACTACAGTTGACGCTCTTTGTCTTTATCTTGTACCTCGGCTTGAGAACTTTTTTCTTCACTTGTAGGCAAATGATGTAATATGCATGAACTGGATTTTTTTTTTCTCTAAAGATATGAAATAACCAACAAATTTAAAGGATTACATGATGTCCTATTTATAGGTGAGGAATAGGGCAACACTCCCTTCCTCCCTTTCTCTCTAAATCGTGTGGGCTTTAAGGCTCATTGGACATTATAAGCCTTACATCTTTATAAAACTTAACATAATTAAACTAAATATTGTAGCAACCTATTACATTTATTAGAAATGACCGAGACTTGAGAGATTACGTAAAACGTGATCCTAATATCCACTCCCCGAGCACCTAACTCGAGAGTTTTCTTCACTATGTCAACAAGCTCCCTTGTAGCGGAGAAACCTTACACAACTTTCGCTTACACCAATTTAACGACACAAAGCTAGATGTCGGGTTCTAATCTTAGCTAGAACCAATCTCACAACACTTCACAACTTCTACACTACTTGTACACACCACAACTTCTTCACTACTTCACACCACTTCACTACTTCACTACTTCTTCTTCTCTACACAACTTCTACTTCACCTAGATCTACTTATTACAAGCACAACACAACTTCACAAATGATTTACACAATATACAATACTAATCTAAAATACTTCTTAAACTTGATGTTGAAGGAGTATTCTTCTCTTGCACTTTGGATGAGGAAGGATGAGAAGGGATTGAATCACTTGAAACATAGATTAATAATCTTATGATCAAAGGGTTTAGAAAGAGGTTTGGAAAGGATTGGAACTGAAAATATTCGTGCAAAAGGTGAGAAAAATACCAGGTTTGAGGTGGTATTTATAGGCAAAAGATTCTGACAACAGGAGTGTGCCGGCCCCCTTAAATAGAGGTCGGCCCCCTTAAAATTAAGGGGGCCGCCCATCTGTAACGGCCAGAATCTTTGTCTTTTTCTGGGAAAAGTTTATTTGGTGAAAAACTAACTGATTTTGGTTAAAATTTTAAATTCATATATTTATTATGAATTAAACCTTTTCCTTTATTACCAAAAATGTTTTTCAAAAATATATAATATGTTTATATTATTTAATAAACTTTGTAATATTTAAATAAACATCCCTTTGATCATACAATGTATTAGGTATTTGTTTATTCATACCTTAAGTGATTTAATTGGATAAAATGATATAAACTAGCTTAATAATTGTTTACGTATTAATTTTTCGTTTAATGAGTTTAGATTTTGTGATCNTTAAAATATTAAAAGCGAGGCTATAAACTCACTTGTAGTGTTGGTACTATGTGCAAGGAACGGATATGGCAAACAAGGCGCGTTCACAAGCCGCAACCTATCATGAATGAATATATACTAACTTAGGTTTAATAAGGATGTTATGAATGCAAATGTATATGCCATTTATACCACTCGTTTGTACTCAAAAATATATTGTTGTCGAAAATATAATTTACATCTTCGTCTAAGGTAATAGTGAATATTACATGTTATTGGTATTTTTAGTGAAACAATAACTTTCGAAAAATCATAACTAATTCGTTATAAGTCCGTTTTTCAAGAATTTTATATCCCCGGTTAGCTCTAAACAAGTACTAACACATTTTTATCATGTTGGTAAATTTTAATGAGGGTTAGGGGCCTGTTTTCATGGAAAACCTTATTACATCAGCAACATATTTTCAGGTTATATAAGAAAAACACTTGTAACTTGTTTATAGCGTAACTTTCTCGTTTCAAACTCATTTTAGTCCATTCTTTTTGCAATGGTCTCCTTTTGTTATTAACTTTCAGAGTATCTTGTCAAAAATAGGCCATGAGTTGCTGAGTTTTCTAAATTTTATAAAAATGTCCAGGCTGTCCCAAATTGTTCAAAATAAATTTGGTATAACTTGTTTTTAACATAACTTTTTCGTTATAAACCCGTTTTTACCCGTTCTTTCGGCCATGGCTTCATCTTAAAGTGTATTTTATTTATATTTGGTCAAAAATGGGTCCAAACCTACTGAGTTTTCTGTATTTTTAAAATATGACCAGAAGCTTATATATAATGTCAAAAATGGTTTTCTCATCCTATAACTAATCTAATTTCATCATCAATCAACTCCAACAATCCCATAAACTACCATACACCTCCTCAAGGTGTCATGGGTTCCTAAATAACATCAAACCATCTCTACACCAAAACACTATATATATATATTTCATAAAGTTTAACAAAACATAAAATTAGAGTGGTACAAATTACATCTACTTGCATGCATATAAAAATTAACTAGAATGTGGTAGAAACATACCAAGAACATGAAAGTTTTAATGAGTTACTTACTTGAAGGATTACTAGTTTATTAATAAGAAAACCCTAACTAATCCATAGGTTTATATTTCAAAACCTTGTAATGGATGTTTATATATACTTGGAAAATATTGTTCTTCAAAAATTTCTTCTTCTTGTGGTGTTGGAGTAGGAACGAGCCAAAGAGAGCAAGAAGAGAGTAGGAAAAAAATTTTATTTGATCTAATTGTGTACATGCAAAAGTGTTAATAGATTTTGGTGATAGTGGAATAAGGTTGGTGTCCAAGAAGGCACCAAGTATCTTAGACACTTCCTTGGGGCCGGCCACCTCACTAGGTGGGGTGGTGTTATAAGTTTTTGTCCCACTTTGTTTTTACGGGGTACCGTTTAGTGCATAGCTTGAGTAGTTTTGACGTTTTCGGGTACCGGGTTAATTAGAAATAATTTTTAATGGTACCATAGTGATGAAATACTATTGTAAAAATTATGAAAATATAATTTTAGTAGATGATGAGTTTTTCAATAACTTTCACATTATTACTACGAATGCTTTCGTAGTTATATGTTTTTGATAGTTTTAAGTAATTAGTTCCTAAAATAAAAGTGAAAGTAACTTTTTAAATTAGGATTTCAAGGGAAAAAAAAAAAGTGGACTACAAGAAATGTAGAGTTGACATATATAGTCGTAGTGAAAGAATTGGATGTTTACGGATAACTTTCTACGAAGTTGGTTTATTAGAAATAGAATAGTTATTAAATAAACTATTATTTAAAATATAAGACATGAATTTTTGAGAAATGTCACAGCACGTACCACTTAGGAGAGCTCCGTCCCGGAGCTTAACTCGTTTTATCTCCTAACGGCTCATCGGTGAAAAGATGAGGATACTTTCCCCGGATTTGATCTTCGCGCTCCCACGTGTACTCTTGTCCTCGCCGGGTATTCCAACGAACCTTGACAATGGGGATGCGACTTTGCTTGAGTTGTTTTACTTCACGATCCATGATCTCCACAGGTTCTTCTATGAAGTGTAGCTTGTCATCGATCCGAAGTTCTTCTAATGGAATGATAAGACTTTCATCCGACAAACACTTTTTGAGGTTAGAAACGTGAAAAGTGTTGTGAATGCCTTGAAGTCCTTCAGGTAGCTCTAATTTGTACGCCACCGGACCAACTCTAGCTAAGATCTTGAATGGTCCGATATATCGTGGACTTAGCTTCCCACGCTTACCAAAACGAATTACACCTTTCCATGGCGAAACCTTGAGCATAACTTTATCACCTACATTAAACTCCAAAGGTCGGCGTCTAACATCGGCATAACTTTTCTGGCGGCTACGGGCAGTTAACAAACGGTTCTTGATTTGAACAATCTTCTCCGTTGTTTCACGAATCATTTCTGGCCCTGTGAGTTGAGTATCTCCAACCTCACTCCAGCTAACGGGTGATCTACACTTTCGTCCGTAGAGAGCTTCGAACGGTGCAGCCTTGATGCTTGCGTGATAACTATTGTTGTAGGAGAATTCGACTAATGGTAAATGTCGATCCCAACTACTTCCAAAGTCAATCACACACGCCCTTAGCATGTCTTCTAGAGTTTGTATTGTTCGCTCGCTTTGACCATCCGTTTGCGGGTGGTACGCCGTACTCATATCTAAATTCGTATCCAACGCCTTCTGAAGTGACTTCCAAAACCCCGATGTAAATCGGCTATCTCTGTCGGATATAATAGAAATAGGCACACCATGTCTACAAACGATCTCTTTCAAGTATAGCCGAGCAAGTTTCTCCATACCATCAGTCTCTTTTATTGGTAGGAAATGAGCAGATTTCGTCAAGCGATCCACAATGACCCAAATTGCATCATACCCACTTGGAGTTCTAGGAAGCTTAGTGATGAAATCCATGGTGATTCTTTCCCATTTCCAAATAGGAATATCGGGTTGTTGAAGAAAACCGGCTGGCTTTTGATGTTCCGCCTTCACTTTCGCACAAGTTAGGCACTTGCTAACATAGGTGGCAATCTCAGCCTTCATATTGGGCCACCAATACAGTTGTTTCAGATCGTGGTACATCTTATCTGAACCCGGATGAATAGAATATTTGGATTTGTGAGACTCGTGCATGATTAAGTCTCTCAAACCTCCAAATAACGGTAACCAAACACGATTACCAAAACATCGGGTTCCATCGGGACGAGTCTCAAATATTGGTTTGATCCCCTGCCCGAGATTCTCGGCTTTCACATTTTCTTCTTTTATTGCTTCTTCTTGAGCCTTAAGAATTTGTTCCGGTAACTTCGGGAGAATTGTGGTTGTCATAACCAAGGATCTAACACGTAATGGTTTTGCCCTTTCCTTTCGGCTCAAGGCATCAGCCACCACGTTTGCTTTCCCTGGGTGATAACGAATATCACAATCGTAATCACTTAGGAGTTCGATCCATCTTCGTTGTCTCATGTTAAGCTCTTTTTGATCAAGGATGTATTGGAGACTCTTGTGATCTGTATACACCGTACACTTCGTACCGTACAAGTAGTGTCTCCATAGTCTAAGAGCAAAAACTACAGCACCCAATTCTAGATCATGGGTCACATAGTTTTCTTCATGAGTTCTCAATTGTCGAGAAGCATATGCTATGACCTTTTGTCGTTGCATCAATACTGCTCCAAAACCTTTATTCGATGCATCACAATAGACTACAAAATCTTCCGCCCCATCCGGTAGTGCCAAGATAGGTGCGCTACAAAGTTTCTGTTTTAATGTTTGGAAAGCCTCTTCTTCGTCTTTACCCCACTCGTACTTCTTATTCTTCTCGGTCAGCTTGGTAAGAGGTTTGGCTATTATAGAAAAACCTTCAATGAATCTTCGATAATAGCCAGCAAGTCCTAAGAATTGCCTCACTTCTGTTGGTGACTTCGGTGCAGTCCAATTTTGGATAGCTTCAATCTTCGAAGGATCCACATGAACACCTTTACTATTGATCACATGGCCGAGAAATTGTACAGATTCTAGCCAAAATTCACATTTCGAGAACTTGGCGTACAATTGCTCCTTTTTGAGTAACTCCAAAATAATCTTCAAGTGTTCTTCGTGTTCCTCTTTGCTCTTGGAGTAAATCAGAATATCATCAATGAATACAATTACAAACTTGTCGAGATACGGTTTGCACACTCGATTCATCAAGTCCATGAATATCGCTGGTGCATTTGTCAATCCAAACGGCATCACTTGGAACTCGTAGTGACCATACCGAGTTCTAAATGCAGTAATTGGAGTGTCTTTTTCTCGGATGCGGAGCTGATGGTAACCTGATCGTAGGTCAATCTTGGAATATACACTTGAGCCTTGAAGTTGATCAAATAAATCGTCAATCCTAGGGAGTGGATAACGATTTTTGACCGTCAACTTGTTAAGCTCGCGGTAATCGATACACATACGAAAAGACCCGTCTTTCTTCTTCACAAACAACACCGGAGCTCCCCAAGGCGACGAGCTCGGTCGAATGAATCCTTTCTCCGACAACTCTTGTAGTTGTTCCGATAGCTCCTTCATTTCTGATGGTGCTAAACGATAAGGTGCACGTGCCACAGGTGCAGCGCCGGGCACTAATTCAATTTGGAACTCTACTTGTCGATGTGGTGGAAGTCCCGGTAGATCGTCGGGAAACACTTCCGAAAAATCACGGACAATCGGTACATCTTCTAATCGTCTTTCGATTGATCCCTTCTCTGTCACTTGTGCTAGATACAATTGGCACCCTTGTCCAATGTACCTTTGAGCCTTGATACGAGTTATGACTTTTAAATGAGACTTGCCTCTATCGCCTTCGATTATTAGTGTTTTGTTGTTGTATGGCATGCGAACAATCTTTTCACTACAAATGATTGCTGCGTTTCGGTAGGATAACCAATCCATTCCAATAATGACATCAAAAGTACCAAGTTCAATTGGCATGAGGTCAATACTAAATGGATGGTTCGCTAGAATTATGGTACAACCCTTTAGAACAGTGTTGGTACTAACCAATTTCCCATCGGCTAATTCTACTTCATAACTATAGTTTAACTTAATCGGGTTAATATTTATCAGCACACTAAAACTAGTGGACACAAAGCTCTTGTCGGAACCCGAATCAAATAAAACTTTAGCATAATGATTATTGAGTAGAAACGTACCCGTCACGACATTCGGGCCTTGTTGCTCTCCCATTGCATACGCCTTAGCACGATTATTCCCACCTTTATCATTTCCTTTGTTAGGACAATTGTTACTCTTATGCCCTTTCTCTCCACAGCCATAGCAAGTTACCACCTCACCTTTATCATTTCCCTTATTTGGACAATTGTTACTCTTGTGCCCTTTCTCTCCACAGCCATAACAAGTTATAATTGGCTGTGTATTAGCACCAGTAGCGGTAGCCTTACCCTTACAATCGATTGCCATATGACCGTTCTTTCCACAAGTGGTACATTTCACATTGCAATAACCAGTGTGATGTTTCTTGCAACGATTACAATATGGATAATTTCCAGCATATCCACCTTTTCCAGTTGGAGCATCGGTCATTGCCTTCGCATTCTCTTGTCTTTTATTTTGCTGTTGGTGATCATTGTTGTGACTCTGGTTGTTGTTGTTTTCTTTCTTGTCATCATCCCACTTTCTTTTGTGCTGATGGTTGTTGTTATTGTTGTTCGCATTCTGAGCCAGTCCATACTCTACCACTTGAGCCATAAGCTTTTGAGTGATAACAATAGCT
>LBNU01019790.1:90175-117531 GCA_014162995.1 Artemisia annua
TCCCAAAGTTCAGGGACCTGTTTTGCCAATTACCCAAAAATTCATTCAAGGACCAAAATTGACAACTTAAAACATTCCAGGGACCTTGAATGATAAAACTCCATATTTTCAAATTACAGGGACTAGTTTTGCCAAAATTAGAAAGTTGGGGGACTAAAACTGCCAATTCTGCAAACTTTGCTTATTTTTCATTTGTTTTTAAACATTTTGCATTTGAGACACATAAAACACGATCCTTGGATATTTTCATCATTTTGATGTGGTTTTGCGTGTTTTCAGGTGTTTTGCGTTTCAGATTTGACCAAAAATGATGAGTGTTTGAGCACTCATCACTAACCTATTCGGCTAATACACAAACCAAAACCAATTCCCATACCACTTCGGCTTATACCAAAACACATCCAAATCCAATACCAAATATCCCAAATTACACCAACAACAATAATAATAATAATTTGAACCCACCACCACCACCACCATGGCTCGGTGGTGGTGGCAGTTGGTTGCCGAGCCTCAAACAAACCAAACGGACCTTCAATATTTAATCACAACCCACAAATACATATACTCCCTTCGTTACAAAACAACCATCAAGACCAAAATGACAAAACCCTCACCGAGTCACGAGTTGACTCGGTGAGTCAAACCGAGTCGCGACCAAACGNCGTCACCAAACTTGACCAAAATGATAAAACAAACAAAACCCTCACCGAGTCAACCGAGTTGACTGGGTGAGTTGACCGAGTCACGACGGGTCGTGGTCAACGAGACCACGTGGGCTTTTTCCACACGAGTTCTTATATAAAATCATTAATAAACACATTTTTATAAAAGAAAACTTAATAAAATTCGGTTTTAATAAAATTATAAAATTAGGGTTTGGTTTAAAATAGGTTTTTGTTAATGAAACATGATTAAAAAGGGGTGGGGAGTGCTCGGTTACCAAAAGAACACAGTGGGGAAAAGTGGCGGCGCGTGGTGGTGACCTACGAACGGAAAAGGTGGGCTATGGGGCGAGTCGGTTCGATTGAAGGAAAACGGGGTGCGGGGATGAGTCGGGGGTGTCCCGATCTATCAAATGGGGTAGGTGGTGTCGTTGGTGGTTGCCGGAAAATTTTCCGGTGGCCGGAAATAGTGACCGGCGGTGGGATGGGGGTGGCCGGCGTGAAGAGAGAGAAAGAAGAGAGAGGAAGGTGTGAGTTGTGTGTGTGTTTTTATGTTTAGTAAATAATAAAATTATTATAAGTAGAGGGTATTTATAGGTAGAAGGTATAGGGTGAATTTGTTATTATTTTAAGTGTAGGGTGAATAATGAAAATAAACTCAAGGGACCTATCTCGCCAATAGAGTAAACTTCTTGTAAAAACGGTTCGGGACTCGAATGACATAGCAAACTGACTCGAAAAATTACGAAACTTGCGCCATTGTTCACGAAATAGTTTTCCCAATAAAATCAAGCATAAACTTCAGAGTTTTTCTCAAACTCAAAATAAATCAAATAATTTGGCGAATGAAACAAATTCGAGTTTCCTAGGTTGTGCTGAGTAAATTAAGGAATAAATTCTCGTTCCTAATATATCTCACGCTTCTCAAATCCAATTTAACATGCATTAAAGTTTTAAAAGTGGTTCAGGCACGAAAATAGAAGTTTGGCTAGAAATGGGTTTTAGGAAAAGTACCAGGTGTAACAAAACCGGATTTTGACAAACTATAAAGTGGGTATAAGTTTGGTTTCGCATTAAATTGTGGCCTTAAAGAGACTCCATTCTGTCTCTACACTCGCCTGTGCATCAAATTAGTTTCACCTTACAACCATTATATACGAAACATCTTAAGGCAATGTTGTAATTTGCTCAACGCCTCAATTAAAACTTTGATGATTTTGATCGTAAAGAAACTAATGAGTAAAGTTTTATACATGAAAACATATGATACAAAGATGAATGCATGACATCTTTGTACATATTTTGGTTGCACACAATCATATATACTACCCTTAAATTTAAGTTATATGCCATCCAATGAAACGTAAACACCTGAAGTTGTGGTTTACGTCAGGGCGTAACTTGGCTAGATTACAATGGAAGGGTAAATTACATGATTTCATCACTAGCACATAAACTGATGTGGTGGAATTATGTAGGTTTGTTGTTTCTTATGTTGGTTAACTTAATTGAGTTTATAGTGAGATATGATCATTCAAGGCATAAGATGGGGATAAAACATGCTTACATTGCAACTGCGGTTGGCAAATATGTAAATCCCATCCTTTCTAGGAATTGCAATTGAATATTGGCAATTGAGGCTCGACTCGTACCTTATTGAATACCGTCATCACTAGCAGATCAACTGATGTGATGAACCTATGTCAATTTGGATCCTAGTTTTTCAGTGAAAATTAAATGGTTATATGATTATGAACCATGGGTATTTAATTTTCTTGAAAATTTTATTATCGAAAATACTAAAATTGAATTTTGTAATTCTTTTCAATGTATTAATGCAACATTAAAACCGTAAACGTGGTTTGGTCTTAAATTGGTAAATTGATCTAATTCTGCTTTCAAACATAATGTTTGATTGAGAAAAAATTACTGAAAAGACACAAAGTCTATTTTCCATGAGAGAAGAATAAGACTCAATCCTATTCTTTTTCATAATTGAGAAATGTATGATTGGAACATTAGAATTTTCTACATTCTAACTCATAGCAATCTTTCATACTTAAGAATATTGCACATCCTATTTTCCATAAGAAATTTCATTACCCTAATTGGGCGAATGAATTCTTCTATAACAAACATGACATTTGGTTGGAAAATATGAGTTATTAGAAACTAGACACATTACCGCAAAATTGGTAAAAGGCAAGCTGATGTGATGAACGGACATTAGACAAAAAGAAGAAGGACTAGATTGGAAATGTGACTAACGGACATTAGACAAAAAGAAGAAGGACTAGATTGGAAAGAAGCTAAAAGGCCTAGAAACCCATGGGCTTCTCATTTACAGCCCACCCTTCTAGCGTTTGGTTTCTTGTGCTCAAAGATGTGAAAAGTATAAATACAAGGCTCTTGTATTCATTCTTCTCATATCATGATTCCTAGCAATCCTTACTTTCTTCTTCTTTTCTCTTGAGCCTAGAAATCGAACTACACCCTTATAGGGTTCCTACTAGATTTCCTAAGCTCTAACATTCGTGTTTAGTTGATCAACTACACCCTTCTAGGGTTCCTACGCGATCTACTAAACTCAAGCATTGTGTTTGGATTGTTTGTGATCAAGAACCTAGCTTTTCTCATTGAAACGCTACTAATACGTGTGTACAAGAACGAAGTGTTAGCATACTTTTGCTAACAAATTTTGCCCTATTTGACTAAACCCTTGGTCGATCACCTTAAACTCTAATTAGGGTTTATCTTGTTCTTGTTCATTGATTTCTTGTTCTTGCTAGAAATCACAAAAGAGGTACGCATATTCTTTATATTCGGTTAATTCAATTACATGTATTTGATCTATTTCCGCTGCGTGCTTGATGATGTTTCTTGTTTAAATAATTGTTATGATTTACAAATTCCAACATAAACTACTGCCATAACCTTCACCAGAGCCTCGGTCCTCTTGTGTCTTATTTTCTAAATACTTCACTCTCACCACTCGACCATGTAACTCCTGTAAGAATTGAAATATTAGTTTTAAATTATCAACACACGTACGTGAGCAAGGAAAATTCATCAAAATACGCTTTCCAAATGGTTTTTTCATGTCATAAAATTTGTGTTTATACCAAATCTGCTATATGGGTTTATATCTTTTGTGTATCTTTGTGACACAAAAAAAGAATCAAAGTTAGCATATAAGTTAAACGTCTAAAAAAAGCATCATATATGCAAAAGAAAACTTCAAAAAAGCTAATTAATTTGCGAAATTGGTGGAAATTTGGTATAAACACAGATTTTTATGACAATTTGTTAATGAAAATTCTTATTAGAATGGCCAAATCTTCTCTGCAGCCTTGACCATCTATCTTCAAGATAGGAGTTTGTGTTTACCATTTTATGTTTAGACAAATGTAAGGGTCTGTGAAAGTTTGTGTGCAGAAAATAGTATGCAAGTGATAAATGAAAAGTTAGAAATATTTGGAGGGAAAGAGTAAATAAAATAACTGTAAATAACTAAATACTGATGATGTATAACTGTTGTTACAGGATCCTATACATACTAAAAGAACAGGTATGATACAAGGGTTGTGATGGTTCAAATGTACCAACAGTTGTGTCCCTTTATCAAATAACTGTCTTAGTAACTGTTCTTTAACTAACTTAACTGTCATTGACTTATCTAACCATTGTCTAAAATCGACATAGCAGCCTTATTCAGTTATTCTATATATGTTTATGGCAGCATAATTACAAATACTATATAATAAAGTTTACTAAGGTTTAAAATAACAGAAGCTGAGGTTAATTGATCTTAAACTTCCAACAATTCTATCTGGAATATGGAAATTTCAATAAATTTCTCCATGAACGATTACTTAAAAATTTATCTTTATCTAGTTTATTGCAACTTGATTTGAAAGATCATGCATGCAGTTCACGAGTATATCATCACAAGGAGAAAGTAAGACAGGTTGGTACCTTTTGATCCAAGGCCTTAATTGCAGCCGAAGCAGACTCAGTGTTGGAGTAAACTACTAAGCCGAAACCACTAGATCCAGCATTTTTACTTGCTTTTTCACTTTTCAAAAAAACTTGAGCTGTAAATAGTAAGAAATTTCAGCACTTATGGTAAATGATATCCAACTGTAGCTTTTATGTATCTAATTGCAGAAGGTGGGCGTTAATTTAATTTTTTCTTATGAAGTGTATGCTTTTGCTGAAAGAAAAATTTCATATAAAGAGCAACACATTTTTTGAACGGGGTAATTTATTGACTATACTTTTTTATGCCCAACCTGTGTTGGTTTGGTATCACAGGTTTTGTTTGGAGCCTATCTCGGTTGAGAAGATGGTTGTAATTCATCATGCTTTGAGAATGAATAAAACAGTAACAATATTGTATCGAATAAGAGGTTTGATAAATACAAATAAGACTTTGTATAAACTGTAAAAGATATGTCTTACATTGACTCGATTCTAATCCTTATATACTATATGAAACGTTGTATCTATACATGAACCATTGCAACGTTTCATATGTAACTACCTTAACCATAAAATAACTACCATACAAACTAACGGGTGTTTGGATATGGGTTTAACCCAGTCCATAAGTTTTTTACCCGTTTGACCCATTAAACTAAAATACATAAAACGAATAAATAACATAGTCTAACAACATTCCAAGTAATTATCCATGCTACATCTCCTTCCTAATTACTGAATGTTGAAGTTTCTGCCTTTGGTGTGCTTGAATTTCTTCAAACAATGATGACAAAGTCATCACTGCTTTCGCTTGATTTGTTGCCCTCTTTCATGACTTCCTCTCTTTCAATCTTGATACGCTTCTTTGGTGA
Source organism: Artemisia annua (assembly GCA_014162995.1). NCBI lineage: Eukaryota > Viridiplantae > Streptophyta > Magnoliopsida > Asterales > Asteraceae > Artemisia > Artemisia annua. Next base: position 95,694 of record LBNU01019790.1, read on the forward strand.
CTCGTCCATTGCTTCCATTGCTTCTTCCAAATCTGCATCAGGCTGTGGTTTAGTGTCTGCAGTAACTCTGCCACTTTCATCACTTTCTGCCATCCCTAGATTTGCTCTAAGAGCATCTTCATAATAGATTTTCACCAATCCAATATATTCCTTGTAACATTCTTTCACTTCTTCTTGTTTCTCATCTGCCAATCCTAAGAGTCTTGCAACTTGGTGCCATTGATTGTTGAGAGTAATATTCATATATCCACCCAATTCATCAACAAATTTATATAATCCTAACATGTCCACCTTTATCACCCCAATGATTGGTGGTAACTTTCCTAATGTACTTTGCCTCATAAATCCCAAATAAAACCATTCAAGCAACTCCAAGAATCTTTTACTCAATATTTCCCAGTTTTCAAACACTAAGTTATTTATCTTGATCAAATTCAGAAAAGCAATAAACCTGGGAAACGTGTTGACCTTCATTGCATACAACGTGCCATTTAAACTCATGTAATCATGATCCATGTAATCATGATCTTCCTGATGATCCATTTTCAAATCCTCTAAGCCTTTGATCAATGAACATTCTTCTTCACTATCCAATGATTTGAAGTAGTCATCTAGGAATCTGTTGTGGCTTGCAATTATGTCCTTTTCATCTTGTTCTTCCATCATACCTCCTTCTCTTCCATGTTTCTCAAGCCTATCGAACATATATTCCACTTTACATCTGTTTGTCCCATACGTGACTATGAATCCTTGTGCTTCAAGTTGTTTCATACTTAACACGTTTAGGGTAATTTCTGGAGTGTATAACACGTTTGCAATCACAATTTCTCCATCATCAGTGTCCACGATCGCTTCTCCTACGCCATATGAAATAATAAACTTCTTTTCATCCTCTTCTACTCCTTCCACTTTGAACCTTTTAACCATTCTTTTGAACAAATGTTTCATTGGTGACATGTGTTGTGAGTATGCAGAACTAACGTACCAAATGTTGTTCCAACTTTCCTTTTCTGTTCCTTCGACCATATAATCTGTGAGAACATGTACTTGTTCTGGATAGATTACTTTTTCTTGGGACTGTGGGTGCAATGGGTTCATATTTGGTGAGATAGTAGGGTTTTCTGTGGTGTTTTGATTGATGTGAAGTTTTTCTAGTTTCTTTGGGCAGTTTCTGAAAACGTGTCCACGTTTTCTACATGTGTAACATCTTGGCCTCCTATCTCTTTTCTTGTGACCGCCATCATCCCATTTATCTTTGTGCAATCTCTTCGAATTGTAAGATACAATTTCTTGCATCTTTTCTTTTAGCATCCTTTTTGCTTCAGGGGAGATTTTTCTTTTCGTGTTGGAATATGACAAGTTTTTCTGTGAGAGTTGTATGTTTGGTGTGGACGTGGTACCGTGTTCGTATTGTGATGGCTCCATCCAGGAATCAGAACATAAGCTCTGATACCACTGTTGGTTTGGTATCACAGGTTTTGTTTGGAGCCTATCTCGGTTGAGAAGATGGTTGTAATTCACCATGCTTTGAGAATGAATAAAACAGTAACAATATTGTATCGAATAAGAGGTTTGATAAATACAAATAAGACTTTGTATAAACTGTAAAAGATATGTCTTACATTGACTCGATTCTAATCCTTATATACTATATGAAACGTTGTATCTATACATGAACCATTGCAACGTTTCATATGTAACTACCTTAACCATAAAATAACTACCATACAAACTAACGGGTGTTTGGATATGGGTTTAACCCAGTCCATAAGTTTTTTACCCGTTTGACCCATTAAACTAAAATACATAAAACGAATAAATAACATAGTCTAACAACATTCCAAGTAATTATCCATGCTACAACCTGGTAATTCACGTTTTAAAAAGTAATTACGATCTGACAATAATAAAATTTAGGACGTACTAGCACCCTGGTCGTAATATTGCTTGCCAACATAGTCACCAAGATCATTTCGTAAAGTAAATTACAGTTATGTGGAATTTGTTCTTTGTAAAAAATTATAGTGTGGAATCTTATCTAGTTTACAAACTATTAGAACTCAGTAAGTGACAACATAGGCCTTTGCTTACTGTTAACTAACAGGCATACCTTCTTTAACATCCCCGTATGGAACAAAAGCTTTTTTCAGACTCGTCTTAGTTGTGGCATGTGACAGGCCTGCAACAAAAAGGTCCAAAAACACCACTCAGAGATTAACATCATAATATCCCAAATGTGAATTTCCATTATTAGTTCTAAAGTACCTGCGACAAGTAGTTTTGAAGATGACACGCATCGTATTATTTGAAAGATAGATGAGTTAGATGACGACAATTCATGATTGATGTGCCTGCTTGCAGTCTGCCTTATTAAGCTACCAGCTTTGTTGACGAGAGCCATAGTTGTAACCTGGAATCAGCAATAATATGGAACAAAGTCAGCATCCAGAGGACAACTAATTAAGTAATGTAACATGTTTATAACAAGCACAAAAATGTATTCGCTGTATAACAGAAATTAATACTGCACTAAAAATGTTTTTCACTCCCTCAACGAGTCAACGCAACATATATTCATTCTTTTTGTCCTGTTGGACAATCACGACAACAAATGTGAATTTCGATTGTGGAACGATAGAATAAGACAACACTCAAATCTATATACCCTATGAACATTTACCTTTTATTCGCAAAGTTACCAACGAATATAATACAAAAAATATAATAATAACATTTATACAAAAGCCTAACCTATATTTATGTACTTAAGAATGTTGAACAAAACATTCCCAAACCTTTTCCCATTCGGCTAAGAAGACACCTCCTAACTGACTCTAGACATGCCTTGTATCCCTAAGTTACATTCCTAGTCTTCGTTTAGCTAAGTTACTCATTAATACCGTATGCTATGAAGTATTACATATATAATATATACTAAGAGGTCCATTGTAATATTGTATACAATCAAGATCCTCTCAAATTAATTTGAGTCAAATATGATGCATCATGTAATTTTATTATGAGAGTAAAATAATTAATAAATAAATGGGCTCATAATTTCTATTAAAATATTTTACATATATATATATATATATATATATATATATATATATATATATATATATATATATATATATATATATATATATATATATATATATATATATATATATATATATATATATATATATAACTTGTTTGTGATCGGTGAACATGATAAATCGTTTTTATCGACTTGATTGAAAGGATTTTAATCCATACAACTTACTCTAGTAGTAACCATTGTATGTAAAATACTTAATTTTAGTCATTAATTAATATGTAACATCCTTGCTTTAAATGGACAAAAGGTGAAAGTATTTTGTATGTTCGACTTTTGGTATTTATATACGCAACTGTAATTATTAAGAAGTTTAAGGTTTGCTCGATCACAAAAAAATTGAAAGTCTTTTGGTTTTTACCATTTTTAATTAGGTTTTGGTAACATGTTATTTAATGCAATTTTTGTTATGAAAGAAAAATTTGTGTTCAATAAATACAACAATAACATGTGATTATGTAAAAATGGATTAAATGTGTTTCCATAATTAAAAATTAGCATTTAATGATCTCTAAACATTCAATCACATTCCATGTTTAGAATGATTAAAAATGTATAATTATGAAATACATAATTTCATTAAATGCTAATTTTTTTAAATATGAAATGCTTAAACAACACCTAATGAGTTGTTGTTAGCAAATTCCAAACTAGAAAACAAACGTCCAGAAAGTTAATAAAATTAACAACAACAAATCAGTCATATAATAAATCTGTTAATATGTCAAATAACGGAGTTAGCAAATGAAACATACCTTTGATTCGATTGTTATTTCAGTGTGTTATGATTATTAATAAACCCTAACAAATGTCGTGAGTTTAATTTAATGATAGATATCAAAATGTTGGGAACTTGGATCACAAGATATATCGCGCTATATATTATTGTAATTCTGTAAATAATGGTCCTTTCGTTTTTTACAATTCTCATTTTAGCCCATGCATGTTGAAAGAATTAATGCGTGTACATTAAGTCATTATTTATAGTTTTATACCTTTTTTTTTTTTTTTTTTTTGAACAAATGGTTTTTATAGTTTTTACACTTCGTATGATTTAATTCTTAAACTTACGTTGAGCAAAGAATATTAAGGAAGAAGTTTGGTAAATTCCCTAGTTGGGTATAGATAATCAATAAGTACCGGATACCACTTGAAATCGTGTTATCACTTTCCAATAGAAACTATTCGACCCTATGCTTGGGTTACATGAATATCTCTATGGGATAAGACCAAGCAGTGTTCTTGTTTTAGGCACAAATCAAGAACCTATTTGCTTTCAAGTTTCTATATTACGTGAGTTTTTCCATGCAGATGCGTATCCTCTTTATAGGATCGATTTACTCTTAGGCAATAGAATTATGAGAATTAATCGGCCAAATAATCTCCTCATAATGTTCCTACATTATATTGGTTACAAGACCAAGTTATTATGGTCTTAAATACGAGTTTGAAATTACCCATTAATAGGTCAAAGCAGTTACAAACTAATTCCAGCAGTACCAGCAGTAGTAACTTATGCAAACAGTAGTAACATTAGTACTAACAGTAGTAACTACATTAGAAACTTAAAACCACTACAAGAGTCAGAGTAATCAGGGACTTAATGGGTGTACACTTCGTACCTCCAAACCCAATTCAAAGTATGATCATATCCCTCAATTGAACTAAATTTCCAACAATCCTCCCCAATTTAGTACAATTCCTTTTGCATAAAAATAAACATAAAATAAAACATGTGCATAAATGAAAATATCTTGAACATTGAATTCCCATCTTAGTACATTACACGTTCAAATACTCGAGAATCAGGAGTTCTAAGAATTGAACCCTTCAACCCATTTGAATACTTAAAGATAACATACACACAAGCTTTCAAACACTTAAACGCTCCTGATACTAAATAAGCCATGTGTCCATATCCAATTCACAAATGTTGTAAAAGCCAAAAGTCCAAAGCTCCCTAAAGCGGCAAAACTTCAACATTCACATAGGTGGTTCTCTTTATTCATGCTCCTGTTTAGCACTTTTTCAAAAAAATTAACCAATAAGAAGTAAAGACTTCATCCTCCTTTTCAATAGGTTCCGAGCACAACCTTGGGATGATTGTAAAACATGTGCTCCAATCCACCAAATGTTAAGCTTTCCACATTGAACTCAGCCAAGTTTTCTCATGAGGGAGTTGGGTGTCTTAGCATTCAGTTACTAAGTTGGACTTTTAACCCATCCCTTTAGTAGACTTTAAAACCAAGTCTCTAGCCAAACCCTTCGTCAAGTATCAGCTAAATTTTGATAAGATCTAACAAACTCTATAGATACCACCCCATTCATGATGAGTTCACGAATCATGCTATGCCTGACACTTAAATGTCTAGACCTCCCATTGTACATCTGGCTATAAGCCTTAGCCAATATAGCAGCACTATCACAACGGATAGAAATAGGTACTATAAGTTTAGGCCACAATGGAATCTCAATAAGCAAGTTTTTCAACCATTTAGATTCTTTACCGGCAACTGCTAAAGCCACAAATTCATATTCCATTGTTGAACTGGTGATGCAAAAGTTTTCTTATTGGATGCCCAAGAAATTGCACATCCACCAAGTATGAATACCCAGCCACTGGTAGTTGAATTAACTTTAGTGTTACTGATCCAAATTGCATCAGTGTATCCTTCTAATACTGAAGGATAACCAGTATATGAGAGACTATAATCCATATTCTTCTTCAGATACTTCAGTACTCTCTGAACTGCTTGCCAGTGATGAGCACTAGGATTACTAGTGTACCTGCTCAGTTTACCCACTGCAAAAGCAATATCAGGTCTTGTACAAGTCATGTCATACATCAGGCAGCCAATCACCCTAGAATACTCAAGTTTAGATACAGCCTTACCAGTATTAGGCCTCAACTTCTCACTTGTATCCATGGGAGTACTCACTCGAGTACAATTAAAGTAATTAAATTTCCTCAGCACCCTCTCGATATAATGAGACTGAGGAAAAAAATTCTTTTACTTTCATGTTTGATCCTTATACCAAGGATAACATCAGTCTCCCCCATGTCCTTCATGGATAACCTTGATGACAAAAATTCCTTTGTCAGGTCAACCTGATTTTGGTCAGTCTCAAAGATCGACATGTCATCAACATATAGGCAAATGATGACTCCTTTACTAGATTCATCAAATTTGCTATATACACATTTGTCAGACTGATTAAGTAAATAACCACTAGACAAAACCACTTCATCAAATTTTTGATGCCATTGTTTAGGTGCCTGCTTTAGTCCATACAGAGACTTAATCAATGTACACACCTTGTTTTCATTGCAAGGCATGATGAAGCCCTGAGGTTGGTTCATATAAACCTCCTCATCTAAGTCACCATTCACGAAAGCTGTCTTCACATCCATTTGATGACTAATCAGATTGTGAATTGGTGGCAAAGCAATCAACAATCTTATGGTACTGATACGTGCCACAGGGGCATAAGTATCAAAGTAGTCTATCCCTGACTTTTGTTTTGTTAGAATTAACAACTGATAATCAAAGATGAAGAACAAGACAGGAAACAAGAATCGACAAATTTGCGGAAGGTTTTCTTTATTGCAAACGAAATTCGAATGTACAAAGTCTTAATCTTATGATTCCCTATATATAGCAAAAGTAACCGACCTAAAGAACCGACTCATAATACTTTCCTAATTCTAAGATACGGAAAAATACCAAACGGCCCTTAGGAGTTCTAATCACATTCATAACAATCTCCACCGTGATTGAAACTCCTAAGGAAGACCAAATGTTCCAAATTAAATTCAAAATTTCAAATGCTAGAGATACTAGCCTAATTAAAACAAATGATTGATTCCCCAAAACGATCCAAAAGAAATCAATCCAAAACAAACGTCGATAACTTCAAAAACGAATAACCAAACGTTAACCGAAACGGTTAACCATTCAAAGCAGCTCAGATTCTGAACCCGAGTAGCAAGACTCGTCTTTAGCAGTAGCCGCAACCAAATTTTTCTCCTTTAGTTTAGGACAATCATTCTTCCAATGACCAGTCTCTTTGCAATAGTTACAAATATCTCGAGGATTGGGACCTCGAGAACATGATGATGCTCCACCTTTATCTTTACCTTTTTCAGATCGATATCGACCTTATCACGACTTGTAGTTGATAAACCCATGGATTGGGACTCATAACCACTTCATGAAGCTTGTTGACGAAGCTCTCTTGAATGCAAACTAGATCAAACATCTTCCAAAGTGATAGTGTCTTTACCAACAACAAATGAGCTAACAAAACTTTCAAACGAAGGAGGTAACGACACTAGAAGAACAAGAGCCGCATCTTCATCTTCAATCTTCACTTCAACATTCTTCAAATCCATCAATATCGAGTTCAAAGCATTAAGATGCTCTTTGAAAGATGAGCCCTCTTTCATTCTGTAACAAACTAGAATTTTCTAAACTAATTTTAAATAATAAATATCAGTTTAGTATCACCTAACTATTTATCTAAGCATACATGAGCCTACAAAACTATTTCGGGAAGCAAACCCGCACACTGTGGCTTACAGTAACTCGTTACATTGTTTATTTTATCAGAAAAATGTGAACATTTCATTTTATGACTGTTACTGATTAATTTTGTATTAAAGCGAGAAGTATCTCGCACACAACACCACACGCGTACCGACACAAACCTAATAGCGGCATCAATTCAATAATTGTTTCTTCGGAATCAAAATCTATGTTGTTATTACAAAAAAATTCTCATAAATCCTATTTTCGCGCTCATGCTAACCTGGAAAACCCAATTACGCCGGAACTCAACGGGACTAGGAGCACACCTAAACCTACTAATCAAGTACTCACTTTTATTTAAAAATCAACCTTACTTTTTACTCTCACCTTTTATTATTTACCATAACTTTTAATTAAAAATCAAATAAAACAAAATAAAAATAAAAGGGAAGGATAAGAGATAAAAACGTGTACCTCTCACTCCTCATCCCCACAATCAGCCGCAGTTCTGCAATCCTCCCTCTCTCTTTTCTGCATCAACCCCATCCCCACCATGTGCCAATGCTACGAGGTCAGATCTGAATCGACAAAGGAGATGGCTACAAAAGAGATCAGGATCTTGTCCTCTCCCTCGCGTCCACAAAGGTGATGCTACTCCCATATCCCACAGTCAGCGCAAACCATCAAAGGGGTCACTAGGCAACAAGGGTACGATTTCCATTTGTGGCTTCAAGGGCAACTGAGAGCGAAGGAGATAAGAATGAAACCCACTCCTTTTCATCCTTTTTAATCTAAACCCAACCACATGGAAACCCCCACTCTTTACTCACTATCAAAGCATCACAAAAACAATATCTCAAGGGTCTGTGGTGGATTCCTGTTGGTTATGGGTCAAGGCAATTTCTATTCAAGGTTTTCTTGTTTTTGGTCTCCTATCGAATCGACTCACTCACATTCCATTGTAAGGGTTTTCTTGATTCCTCCTACTTTGTAATTTCGATTATTAATTCGTTCTAAGATTGATGTTTTGACTTGGTTTATAAGTTGGAAACCTTGTTTTGGTAAATTGTGTCGACCAATAGATTCAGGAAGTGATTTACATTTTTCTTGTGTTGTTGTTGATGGTAAACCTTGTGTGGCAAAATAACAAATAAAGGAAAAAAAACTATAATGGCTCATGGATTGAAAGTGCTTAACTGCTTATTACTTTGCTTATTGGCTCATTGTGTCATGTAAAAGAGTTTGTTACGGTTTTGTGTTTGGTTTTGTCGAAGGTTAAACCCCAACAGTGAGGGTCTTTTTCTTAGTTCGCTCTCTTGTGATTGAGACCCACATTAAAGTGTCTAAGGAATTGCTATGTTACTATCAAGAATTTCACTCATCACAGCTTGTTAAACGTTTTGAGCTAAGTTTTGATTGACTTTGTTTTGGGTCACAACTGTTTGGTCGAACCCACAATTGGTATTTCATTTGGTTGATGCTATGTTGCTTCAATGTGTTTTCCAAAGGATAGATGATTTGATAGGTCGAGTAGCCTTGAACTTGGAATTGGTTTTTGTTTACTGGGTTCGACCAATGGTTGTCAGTTATAACATATCTCGGGTCAACGAAAAACAAGTGCTTATTTAGATGTTGGTTTCTGACTCTCGCCGATTGCTTATTTCGAGTCCTCCCTTTCGCGATGCNTGGTTGATGGTATTCAGCTTCAATGTATTTTCCAAAGGATAGATGATTTGATAGGTCGAGTAGTCTTGAACTTGGAATTGGTTTTTGTTTACTGGGTTCGACCAATGGTTGTCAGGTATAACATATCTCGGGTCAACGAAAAACAAGTGCTTATTTAGATGTTGGTTTCTGACTCTCGCCGATTGCTTATTTCGAGTCCTCCCTTTCGCGACGCCCCACACTGAGAGGTCTCGAGTTCGAGCCTCGGTGTTGTCAAGTTGGTCTTCAAAATACTTGTGTTTTTCTCTCTTTCATTTTCATTTGATAGCAAGCAAATACCATGCATACTATTTTCTTTTTCTGTTAATACACGACTAGCAGAAAGGAGTTAACTCCTCCTTTGTAAAATTTAACTGATTTTACCTATTGGGCTGCAAAGGTCTAATGTAACATAGTTGGGCCTGTGTGGTGCGCCGAGCAAACAAACATACAAAATGGGTACATTGAAATTGTTTATAGCAGACTTGGCAAATTATTTAACTGATTTTATCGTTGGAAACTTCTAATGATAGATATGATCATAGGCCAAAACGAGGCGAAAGAGGTCTGACTGAAATCTATGAAAGAGCAAAACAAGTAGAGACACCTAGCTTGTTTTTCATAGAAGAAGAACCTCGAAATTACAAGGAAGCATCAAAGGATAAGAAATGGATTGAGGCCATGGAGATTGAATTGGATTCAATAAATAAGAATAATACATGGATTCTTACTACATTGCCAGAAAATCAGAAGGCAATTGGACTCAAGTGGGTTTTTAAAACCAAGAGAGATGCTCAAGGAAAGATCATAAGATACAAGGCTCGTTTAGTAGCAAAAGGATAATGGGATAGCACGACAGTTGACGCAACTTACTACAGAAGCTTAATTGGAAGTCTTAGGTATTTACTACATACGAGACCAGATCTCAGTTATTCAGTAGGATTACTCAGCAGATGGATGCAAGACCCGAAGGAACATCACCTGAAGGCAGTAAAGCAAGTAATCCGTTACATCAAAGGAACGAAGGAGCATGGCATAATTTACAAGAAAGAAGGCGGCTGCAAGATTACAGGTTACAGCGACAGTAGTTATGGAATCAACACTGACCAAGGAAAAGGAACTACTGGCATAGTATTTTACTTTGGAGAGTCACCCATTACCTAGTGTACTCAGAAGCAACCGACAGTGGCGCTATCATCATGTGAATCAGAATTCATGGTGGCTACAGCAGCAGCATGTAAAGCATTATGGTTGAAAAGATTACTTAGTGAATTAACTGGACATGAAGAACAAAAGATAACGTTGAAGATAGATAACGTCTCAGAATTAGCATTAGTAAAGAACCCAGTTTTTCATGGAAGAAGTAAACCCATCGACATTCGATATCATTTCATTCGAGAATGCGTAGAGAATGGACACATCAACATAGAACATGTCAGAGGAGAACTACAAAGAGCAGATATACTAACAAAGGCTCTACCAAGATTGAAGTTCACGACGATGCGACAAATGCTCGGAGTTCAAGATTTATCCAGAAGCAACGATCAAGATTAAGGAGGAGAATGTGACCCGATAATCTTAATACTTTTGCTTCTTATTTATATTAGTTAGAATACGAGGGACTAAACTCGTTTGATAGAAACTTAATAACCGTCTTGACAGTTAATTCGGTTATGACTTTTAGAAGGGATGCATCGGTTCAAATGAGAACATAACATACCGATTCATTCTTATATATATGTATGTGTATGCAACGATTTGAAGGTTCAAAAAAAGAACATATTTACTTATTCATTCATTTGCAACATTAATCATATATCGATCATATAGTTGGGACAACACAAATCTGGTGTATTATTTTAACAGTAGGGTGCGTTTAAGTTAAGTGTGAACAAGACAATCATATACATAAACTTTTGAGTTATATAAAATATATAAAATCATTGAGATATAAAAATAACTTAGGTGTATAACAAATGGTGTAGTAAAATGTATACCCGAAACTAATCGAGTCACAGTTACTTGTTTTCCCCGGCCTATCTCGTCTACTCGTTCACTCGTTCTTGACATTATTCACGACATATTTTAAATCTACTAAACATATTTTATAAACAAATTATAAACTATACTCAAAACTTACTTTTTGAATCATTAATCAATACCTCATATGATGATACTAAACAAAACTTGTTCTTATAACGACGGTTTATTATTAATTATAACATCTAGTCACCTCGGAAAAACTAAAACTAAAACATAAACATGCGTCATGCCCGATTTTCTAAAAACCCTACATTTATAACTTATAATAGTATCATTTTTATATATATATATATAAACTCTTTTAATAATTTCTATACTAACTAATATTGACCGTGTATACTTTTAGCGACCTTTCTATATCTCGAATTCGTCTAATATGTAAATGCGATTACTTTTCGTACATCGTCTTTCGGTTACTGTCAAACCAAATACTTATTCGTCCTTGATGCTTTCCCTAATGTATACTTGTATATTCATGCACTTCCAAGAGCCAATACTTGTAAACACTTAGAAAACTGTTTTAAACTTAAATGCTGCTACACAAGCAAAAATAACACAAACACTCTAAAACTTTAAACTTGTTTAAACTTCATCGAGTCTCAAACTTGAAACTGTAAACTAAACTTGACATACTAATTTAGGTCGCGTGTCGGGGCCGCACACTCATACTATTTGACTCTACTCTATTCACATTGCTTTACTGAGGTGAGTTAATCCCCTACTTTTTACTTTTTTTTTAAAACTTCTTGGGGGAGAGTACATGCTCATTTTTAACTAAACTTAACGATTGTTTATATCTATACGTGAAATGTTTATTTAAGACATGATTGTTTGCTTTAAAATGTTTCATGCTGTGATTTACAGTTTTCATGATTTTGGACAATAAGTGCGTTTGATTGCAATATGTGTGATTTCATTTTGTGTGGTTAATTGTTATGTAGATTCGTTTGGCGAAAGAGATCAGGATTGTATTGGTAGAAATACTTAGATTGACACCCACACCCCGATAAAGGGTGAATACACTCTGCGCAAGCTATGGGGTCAGGATTGTATTGGTAGAAATACTTGGGTTGACACCCACACCCCCACAAAGGGTGAATACACTCTGCGCAAGTTATGAGGTTAGGAGGTGTTGATAGTACCATTTGGGAAGTAGCGCCCGGTACTATTTGGGTTGACACCCACACCCTTGAGTGGTGAATATTATCCGAACAAGCTATACGTATATGTCATCTTGAGATTTAGTTGTTACTAATCTGTGTACTTCATTAAGGTGCTTACATGTGCATATCATACTCACTGTTGTCCTACACTACGTTATCTAATTCACAGCTTCGTGGTTTTACTCTTAAACTCTATGAACTCACCAGCGTAAGCTGACCTTTTAGCATGTATTCTCAGGTATAATGCGATAGCTCACTATTGGAAGGCGCTTGGCAAGGGGCATGGTCATAGGCGACTTTGATAAATAATTGGGACCGCTTTACTTATTTTTATAGGCCTACTTCCGCACTACATTTGAATAATGTAAACTTAACATTTGTTGTTAATAAATTTTCTTTTAAATGATTGAGACAAAAACCGTTCTTTGTACCTTATGTTGTGATACCAATTACGTAGCACCCCAATGCATGTATGCTTCCGCTGACCCGAATTTCTGGGGTGTTACAGTTGGCATCAGAGCCTAGGTTATAGAGAACCGGGTATTTTTAAAACCTAGACTATAACCACTCTTACAAAAACTTGACCCTATGACCGTCACATGCCTGCCTGCCAAGCCTCCTGCCTTACTTACGATAAAACATTTTCCTTTAAAGTAAGGGATATATTACTAATGTAATTGAGCTGAGTATTTCCAATCGGAGAAGCACTTTGATAAACAGATTTGATCTTGACCGACTCAATTAAGGTATTAGTCTTTGTTCTATTAGACAACAAAGATTGCATTTTTTTCACTTCGTGCAAATAAAAGTTGTACCCATACGGAATTCTTCTATTTCTCAGTATGATCTCTGTCGAGAGGAAGGATCCAAATGCCCAAAGAGTCCCATGCCTTTCTTGGTCGGACCAAGCCAACTGGCGATTTTCGACAAGTCTTTCCTAATTTTTAGAGCAAGAAGCGGAACTACAGGGATGAAATGAAAAGTGTTTCTTACGATTACGCCAAACAGCCCACTTGAGCAATTTTCCATTCTCCCATTGATTCCTATGAAGATAGGAAACTTGTATTTCTCATTCACAAATTCCTCTTTGTTTATGCTGCTAACTCTCAGTTTGCTCCTACTTCTGATTCATTTTGTTACTAAAAAAGGAGGAGGAAACTTAGTACCAAATGCTTAGCAATCCTTGGTAGAGCTTATTTATGATTTCGTGCTAAACCTGGTAAACGAACAAATAGGCGGTCTTTCCAGAAATGTTAATTCATTGAACCTCGGTGGAATATAGACTGATCACCTATATTCGACCATGGACAGTGGGACATAGCCTGATCACCTATGTCCGGCTCAGAGGTGAGTTTTGCGATACTAAGAGTAGTTATACTAGAATTATGTCCATATTGATTTTCTACTAGATTTATGAAAGTTTTAAAAATTTTGTGTGTGTACATAATCATTGCATAACATGAACATTCACATCTACACACAACACACTGGCATCACAGTACTTTTCTTTATAATGAAATACTCTTTTATCGCAATCTGGTTATGTTACAGTCACCTCCACCTCAAACCCTACACTCAACTGATGTTGTACCTTCCGCGTAAGTACTAAGTACACTACTGAGATAGCCAACTGATTGCTTGTAGCTATCAACACCCTTCTTCAGGATCGTACTCTGAACTTGCCGAACTCCCCATTCAGTAGAGATGTTATGCCCAACAGAAACCTTAAGTCCTTAAGGAGCAACCTAGACCACTATATTTGGAACAGACACCTAATCCTTCATGTATCCCTCAAGAATACCAATTTTCTACCTTGCTACCCTCTCATAAACTAATAAACTGTGTCGTTATAAACATACAAACTGTTTCAACTATCCTACGAACCATTTTGCAGTCGTCTTGCGAACTGTTATACTACTATGACAAAATTCAAAAATTTCGACCTTACTACTATTTTATAAACAATTTCCTACTTTCCTATAAACTGTTTTACGAATCACTTCACCAACAATTTTATAAACCAGTTTTCTATCTTACTACGATATCATAAGCCAAACTACAACCTTGCTATTATCATGCAAATAATAAATTGATTTTCCATTCCTCGATAAAACTGTTTTACAACCTGTTTTATAAACTATTTTGCAATCACGAGGTGAACTACCCACCTAACTGAAAAGCACTTTATGTTACTACCTCTTGGTACTTTTAAAGTAAATTGAATACTTATGTTTATGAAATCTGCCTGATATTAAGCATCAAACCCCACTCAGCCATGACAACTAAACACTGTCCTTAAATAATTAAAACTTATGTAGACGTACATACCCGACTACACCTTCTTCTATAATATTCCTATCGTGAGGACCTTCCCTTCAAAATATTTTTATATCAAATCATAAAACTTGTAGTATTAATAATTTTCTAAATTACTCAACTGGAGGGTTAAAAATTTTCTGGTCAAACTTTATCAGGACTTTTGCAAAGTGACTAAACGTTAACCCTCCCGAAATTGTTTCATTTACACCATATTTCAAAACCCATTTTACTAAATTAAAAATCTTTAAAAGTTACACTGCTTTACATTACTAATAATTTCAAAACAAATGGACATTTAAATGCCTATTTTAGATTAAATTCATATAGACACTCACTCAAATAAAGTTTTCCAACAAACTTTTGATCCATTCCTCCGAGAAGGAAAATAAACAATTTCGGATCGAACCCTGAAGAGCAATCACTAGGTCATTTTTACCACTTTACATCAATCAGGTTAGAACTTTGTGATATAGACCATATAGGGGATTAAGGCCAAGGAATTTAGAGGAGCCGGACTAACAATGCGGTGAAACATCGTATGGTTGAAACTGGAACAATTATCCGATTAAACTTACTCCATGAATCTGTGTACCTTACAAAAACATCAAAAGGGGGATAACCACTATTAGACAACCTAATTACTCTCCAGCAAACAAAAGAAAACCTTAAACAATCTCGTGGGACCCAAATCGGTTACAAGTACCATCGCCCCTTCCCGAACACCATGCTATCGGATAATATAAACTGAATCGCGGGACGCGATTCTTTGTAAGGAGGGTAGTCTGTAACAAACTGGAATTTTCTAAACTAATTTTAAATAATAAATATGAGTTTAGTATCACCTAACTATTTATCTAAGCATACATGAGCTTACAAAACTATTGCAGGAAGCAAACCCGCATACTGTGGCTTACAGTAACTTGTTACTTTGTTTATTTTATCAGAAAAATGTGAACATTTCATTTTATGACTGTTACTGATTAATTTTGTATTAAAGCGAGAAGTATCTCGTACACAACACCACACGCGTACCGACACAAACTTAGTAGCGGCATCAATTCAATAATTGTTTCTTCGGAATCAAAATCTATGTTGTTATTATAAAAACGTTCTCATAAATCCTATTTTCGCGCTCATGCTAACCTGGAAAACCCATTTACGCCGGAACTCAACGGGACTAGGAGCACACCTAAACCTACTAATCAAGTACTTACTTTTATTTAAAAATCTACCTTACTTTTTACTCTCACCTTTTATTATTTACCATAACATTTAATTAAAAATCAAATAAAACAAAATAAAAATAAAAGGGAAGGATAAGTGATAAAAACGTGTACCTCTCACTCCTCATCCCCACAATCAGTCGCAGTTCTACAATCCTCCCTCTCTCTTTTCTGCATCAACGCTATCCCCACCATATGCCACTGCTACGAGGTCAGATCTGAATCGACAAAGGAGATGGCTGCAAAAGAGATCAGGATCTTGTCCTCTCCCTCGCGTCCAAAAAGGTGATGCTACTCACTTGCCACATATCCCACAGTCAGCGCAAACCATCAAAGGGGTCACTAGGCAACACGGGTACGATTTCCATTTGTGGCTTCAAGGGCAACTGAGAGCGAAGGAGATAAGAATGAAACCCACTCCTTTTTATCCTTTTTAATCTAAACCCAACCACATGGAAACCCCCACTCTTCACTCACTATCAAAGCATCACAAAAACAATATCTCAAGGGTCTGTGGTGGATTCCTGTTGGTTACGGGTCAAGGCGATTTCTATTCAAGGTTTTCTTGTTTTTGGTCTCCTGTCGAATCGACTCACTCACATTCCATTGTAAGGGTTTTTTATTGATTCCTCCTACTTTGTAATTTTGATTATTAATTAGTTCTAAGATTGATGTTTTGACTTGGTTTATAAGTTGGAAACCTTGTTTTGGTAAATTGTGTCGACCAATGGATTTACATTTTTCTTGTGTTGTTGTTGATGGTAAACCTTGTGTGGCAAAATAACAAATAAAGAAACAAAAACTTTAATGGCTCATGGATTGAAAGTGCTCAACTGCTTATTACTTTGCTTATTGGCTCATTGTGTCATGTAAAAGAGTTTGTTACGGTTTTGTGTTTGGTTTTGTCGAAGGTTAAACCCCCAACAGTGAGGGTCTTTTTCTTAGTTCGCTCTCTTGTGATTGAGACCCACATTAAAGTGTCTAAGGAGTTGCTATGTTACTATCAAGAATTTCACTCATCACAACTTGTTAAACGTTTTGAGCTAAGTTTTGATTGACTTTGTTTTTGGTCACAACTGTTGGGTCGAACCCACAATTGGTATTGCATTTGGTTGATGCTATTTTGCTTCAATGTGTTTTCCAAAGGATAGATGATTTGATAGGTCGAGTAGTCTTGAACTTGGAATTGGTTTTTGTTTACTGGGTTCGACCAATGGTTGTCAGGTATAACATATCTCGGGTCAACGAAAAACAAGTGCTTATTTAGATGTTGGTTTCTGACTCTCGCCGATTGCTTATTTCGAGTCCTCCCTTTCGCGACGCCCCACACTGAGAGGTCTCGAGTTCGAGCCTCGGTGTTGTCAAGTTGGTCATGAAAATACTTGTGTTTGTCTCTCTTTCCTTTTCATTTGATAGCAAGCAAATACCAGACATACTATTTTCGTTTTTTGTTAATACACGACCAGCAGAAAGGAGTTAACTCCTGCTTTGTAAAATTTAACTGATTTTACCTATTGGGCTGCAAAGGTCTAATGTAACATAGTTGGGCCTAAAACGATCCTCAACCCTAAAGTCGATTCTCTCTAGGCGAAAAAATAAAACCCTTGGCGACAAAAAATGATTCACTCCTACGATCGATCCTCAACCTTTTTAATTCTTTAATCTGATCCAGTACGTGGGTTAGTTATAATTAATGTGGTTTCCTCTATCGTGGGTCGGTGACTAACTTTACATATATCCAGAATCTTATTTGCGCTTTTGGTTTTTTTATCTGGTTATAGTATTGCATGATTGTATATCATAATATATAACCAATCAAAACTTTTTGGTGTTATAATCTTCATTGAATCAATTCTATTATCATTAGTCGATTATCACAATGGGACCTGGTTGATCTTTTGTGCGTATATTCTTAAAACCCTAACTTTTCAGTTAGGGTTTTCATGCTCCTTGTGATTTGGTAGTTATACTTCTTTGCTGGTTATCTTTTTATTGAGTGATTGATTTGGGTGTGGGTTTGAGAGAGATGATTAATAAGGGTTTTTTTTCTGAATACTAAGGATGCTAATAGTGGTTCTAGGGCTGGTGGGAAGATTAACGTGGATGTGGATGCACGTAACTTGGCCGATCAAGTTGGGTTGGAAAAGGATACGATTCCTTATATCAATGTGGATTTTGATGAACTAGATGTTCTTGGGGAGTCAAGGGCTGCTACGGATGATTACCCTAAACCTTTTGAATTCCCAGCACTTAATGAGACCAATGATGCTATAACAAACCAAGTGAAGCCGGTTTCACTTGGTGTTGCTGGTAATAAGGATGCTACATCCACTATTAGCTTTGGTGAGTTGAGGTCAGCCTCAACAATGAACCATAATAGTGTCAGTTTGAACGTGGATGTTGCAACAGGTTCCTCTAAAGATGTGCCTAAGCAAGTGGAGCCGGTTTCACTTGCCTCTCCTTCAATGGTTATTGATGGTGATTATTGTAATCTTCCTGAAGGTGATGGAGTTAACGTTGCTAAAATGGCTGGAAAACTGAGCTTATCTCCCACCAATGACTCACATGGGGCTGCTAACCATGCTCCTAGTACTGAAACGGTTGATACGAATTCACATGTGGTTGTTGGTGTTGATAAGGTTGGCGTGGATGAATTGAAGAAACTGTCTACATCATATGCGAGTGCTACTTCTAATGAACCTAAGAAACACATATCTAATTTCCGTAGGCTTGAATGTAGCAAGAAATCTAATGATGTGGAGTTTTTTGTTCCTATGAAAGTGGTTGAAGAGGTAAACAATAGGTTTGAGAATACGTTGTATGGGTACTTTCTTGGCCAACGACTTGCTTTTCCTGTTGTTGACTACTATATACGCAATGCGTGGGCTAAGTACGGGTTACAAAGGGTAATGATGAATGCAAAGGGGTTTTTCTTCTGTAAGTTCAATTCAAAGAAAGGTGTTGATGATGTGCTTGAAAACGGCCCTTGGTTGATTAGAAATGTCTCTATTATTCTTAAACCCTGGACATTGAACACCAATTTGCTTAAAGAGGATTTGACTAACATCCCGGTGTGGGTTAAATTCCAGGATGTTCCTCTTGCCATGTTTTTTGATGATGGCCTTAGTCTTCTTGCAACATTGATTGGCACGCCAAAACGGTTAGATGCGTTTACTAGCCAAATGTGCAAGGAATCATGGGGCCGTAGTAGTTTTGCTAGATGCATGATTGAAGTGAAGTCGGATGAGGATGAGGTGCTCAGGGAAAGCCTTACTGTTGAGATCCCTTTACTTGATGGATCGGGATCGACTATTGAGAAGATAAGGGTTGAATANCTCTTGCCATGTTTTTTGATGATGGCCTTAGTCTTCTTGCAACATTGATTGGCACGCCAAAACGGTTAGATGCGTTTACTAGCCAAATGTGCAAGGAATCATGGGGCCGTAGTAGTTTTGCTAGATGCATGATTGAAGTGAAGTCGGATGAGGATGAGGTGCTCAGGGAAAGCCTTACTGTTGAGATCCCTTTACTTGATGGATCGGGATCGACTATTGAGAAGATAAGGGTTGAATACGAGTGGAAACCTCCTCGGTGTGAGACGTGTAAGATTTTTGGTCATACTATGGTTGAGTGTCCAAAAGTTGTTGTACCTGCTGCTCAGCCTACTAAGCCTGCTAATGACGGCTTCAAGACTATCACTAAACAGAAAAAGGGTAAGCAAGGAGGTCCTACAAATCCAAGTCAAGGAGGGTTTACTAAACCTGTTGTGGGTAAGCGATTTCAATATCAACCCAAAAAGACTCCTCCTGAACCTATGAAAGTGGATGGCACTAAGAAGAAGACTTCTGATGTGGCTAGTTCTAGTGGAACGAAGCTCTCTACATCAAACCAGTTTGACGCTCTTAGTATGGATGATACGGATGCTTTTGGTGTTCCTACTATTGACAACAACAAGGATGTGGATTCTGGTCGTTGATGGGTGGTTTTGTAACCTTACAACAGGTTTTACCTCTCGAGGGATCTCAAGAGGCTTACAACCCCACCAGGCAGTGTACCTGACCGATGTAGTATAGGATAGTGGTAAGTACGGGGGATTGATCGTTCTCTCACAGGGAATAGTGTTCGTTAGGATAGAAAAGCTACTCTAATAGGTCTAAGGGTGGAAGGAAGATTCTTTTTGTATTTTTATGTTTTATGGAAAGCAAGTAAAATCTCGGTTTTGGAAGAAGGGCGGAATTAGTTGCTAGTCAACTAACCCAAGTTTACTACTTATGCAAATTAAAATAAAATAAATATCTAAACTATTGTGGTTGTGAAAACAATATGGAGAAAGTTGTGTTTACTTAGATTT
Organism: Artemisia annua; assembly: GCA_014162995.1. Taxonomy (NCBI): domain Eukaryota; kingdom Viridiplantae; phylum Streptophyta; class Magnoliopsida; order Asterales; family Asteraceae; genus Artemisia; species Artemisia annua. The sequence continues at coordinate 116,126 of LBNU01019790.1, forward strand.
CATTACTCCCTAACTATCTTTTACCGGTTAATTGATATGTATGTTACTTGTGTGGATGAAGGGTGTATTCCTAATAACTCATGGAGTGGCATACATATCTCTCCAATTCTATGAGCTCTTATCTCGCCCTATGCCATGCACGGCACAACCATAGGGGTTGTAAACAGTGGCTCATGCGTTAAATACTACCTTAATAGCCTAGTATGCCTTGGCTACATGTTTCCCAAGACGTTCAAGCACGATACCATAAAGGAGGTTGGCCAGTTTTCTTGAGCCTAACATTGATGGAACAATCATCCCAACAAACAACAACGCACCAATTAACCAATAATTAATAGTTAGGTTTCATTAGATCTAAGCAAACACTAAAGAATTTAGCTGCACATGTTAATTAAAAGACAAGCAAAAGATGTAATCAACCAACACATAGACATATTGATTGAATTAAAGTGAAGACTTATCTTTAATTAAGCATGAGGGTTCCAAGGGTTGGGAACCCTAAAAAGTACAGGAAATTCGATTTAGGGTTTGCCCTAAAAGTTCTCCACAAAGTTCCACACTAATGAATGAAAATTAGAAAACTATATATAGATTTTACACTCTGACGGCGTCAGGTTATAAGGGCTGACGCCGTCAGCTCGCCGCCAATAGTTTTCTCGGATGGCCTAGAACCACTTCTGACGCCGTCACCTTATAAACTCTTCTGGGCCGTCACTATTTTAACTTTACTCCTGACGGCCTACTTTTCCTAACACCTGAAGGCGTTAGGTGCTAAATCCTCTGGCCCGTCATTTGAAAATTGATTTCCACTCTTTTGTCAAGGCTTTCTGATGGCGTCACCTTGTGACTTCTGACGCCGTCAGGTTATAAATCATCATCTTTTGAGACTTTGTCGTTTTCTTCACTTTTATGCTCCAAAAACGTCCGAATATGCATGTTTTCCATAATTCCTCTCAAAAGTAACTAAAATGACAAAAGGAACGATTTAGGGCAATATTTGATCACATTTATACGAATTAGGGCTTAAATGACCCCCTAAAAGCGTAACACTTTTCGTCTCATCAAATACCCTTACACTTGGGATTTGCTTGTCCTCAAGCAAATGAGCTTTTATTCCAATCAAAATATGAGTTAGGGGTCATTTAACACGAATATAAAAGTAATTACAACAAATAGTTATTAGACCATAATCATAATAAGCACAGAAATCATACACTAGCACCTCACAAATAGTGTTTGGATTCTCACATCTCTCAAATGTCATAAAGTTCATATCTCATAAATGGAAACGGAAAATAACACTCACTAACTGTCATAGCAAATAGATTACGATAGGCTTGGGAAAGGATCAATTACTCCTCCACTAGGCGTTAGCATCTAAGATAAACTATCAAAGAGGTCTTTAT